>JAVHYY010000323.1:0-50091 GCA_035221665.1 Okamejei kenojei | reverse complement strand
AAATTTCTTTCGTTGACATTCGTAATGCGCCATTTTAACGTCGCTTCTTCACATTCGGTTGTTGCATAATCGAGTGCTTATTTTCGTCACTTTAAAGCGTGATGAATTTTCGTTTATTTTATCGTCCTTAAAGGTTCCCAGCTTTTTCGCAAGCTTAAGTTTTCAGTGCCTTTTTTATCAAGCTAAATTTTTGATTAGCTTTTTCCACGTGCTGAATCTTCGTCGCTTTTTCCATGTGTCAGAATTTCGTCGCTTTTCATGTTCTGAAATTTCGGTTGCTTTTTGCTTCTGAATTTTCATCGCTATTGCATTCTGAAAGTTTGTCACTTTTCATGTGCAGAATATTTTCATCGCTTTTACGCGTTCCTGAAATTACGTCGCATTTTTCAATCATTTCTGAATGTTGTTGCTTTTCGCATGCTGAATTTTCGTCACATTTTCTCGTGTGAATTTTCATTGATTCTTAAGAAGCGTCCTCAAGGTTCCCCATCTTTCGCGGCTGTATTTTCGTTGCTTTTTGCGCATGCTGAATTTTTGTTCACGTTACACGTGCGGTTTTTTGTCCGCTTTTCTCGTCCTGAATTTAGGTCGCTTTTCGAGTGCTGATTATGTCACTTTTCACTTGCGAATTGTTAGATTTTTGCATGCCAAATTTTAGTCGCTTTTTGTGTGATAGAAATTCGTCGCTTGTTTCACGTTATGAAATGTTCATCGCATTTCCCGTGCGAATAATCGTCGCTTTTCATGTCCTGAAAATTAGTTGCCTTTCACGTCCTGAAATTTCCTCGCTTGTAGCATGCTGAGAATATGTAGCTTTTCGCATGCTGACTTTTTCGTCGCTTTTCATGTGCGTGAAATTTCGTCGCTTTCACGGTTCGAAGAAATTGTTTGTCACTTTTTGCGTGCTGAATTTTCATCGCTTTTCGCGTCCTGATGGTTTTGTCAATTTACGTGTGGCTTGAATTTTCGGTCGCTTCTTCCTCCCATCCTGAATTTATGTCCGCTTTTCCCAGTTTCTGAATTTTCTCGTGCTTTTGGTCGCTTTTCCTCGTGCTGCATGCTGAATATTCTTTTGTTTTTTTTTGTGTGCTGAAATTTTGTCGCTTTTCACGTTCTGAATGTGTAGTTTGTCACATGCTGGCTTTTTGTCTCTTACGCCAGCGAATTTACGTTGATTTTGGCGACCTGAAGTCCCGCAACATTTTATGTGCTGATTTTCTTCGCTTTTTACGCAGCTGAATTTCATCGGCTTTCGTGTGTTGAACATTCCGTCGCTCTTCTTCCACGTCCTAAATTTCCTCGCTTTTAGCATCTGAGTAATTTGTACTTATTCGCATGCTGAATTTTCGTCGCTTTTCATGGCTGAAAAATTTTCGTCGCTTTTTCACTTTCCGAAAAATTTTGTCATTTTTGCATGCTGAATTGTCATCGCATTTCGAGTCCTGAAGGATCGTCACTTTTTCACGTGCTGAATTTTCAGTCGCTTTTGGCATGGATAAGATTTTCAACGCATTTCATATGCTGATTTTTCGTCACTTTTCACAATTCTGGTGGCGTTGCTTTTCGCATGCCGGATATTATCGTCCCATTTAGCGTGCTGAATTTTCGTTTATTTTAGCATCCTGAATAGTATTCCCAGCTTTTCGCGAGCTGAATTTTCATATGCTTTATAGCATGCTGAATTTTTGAAGCCTCTTCGCATGCTGAAATTTTGTCAGCTTTTCGCATGCTGAATTTCCGACACTTTTCATGTGCTGAAATTTTTGTCACATTACACGTTCTGAAATTTTTGGTCCGCATTTTGCGTGCTGATTTGTCACTTTCACGTGTCTGAAATTTCGTCCGCTTTTATTGCGGTCAGAATATTCGTCGCTTTATGCTCCTGAACTTTGTCACATTTCACGAGCTGAAAAATAATCGCTTTTCCCATCCAGAAATGTTGGTTAGCTTTTCGCGTGCCGAATAATCCGTCACCATTTCAAGTCCAGAATTTACGTCACTTTTCACATACAGGAAGGTTTTGTGCTTATTCGCGTGCTGAATTTTCGTCACTTTTCAAGTGTTGAATTTTCGTTGATTATAGCAACTGAAGGTTCCCATCATTTCACGTGCTGTATTTTCGTTGCTTTTGACACGCTGAATTTTTGACGCTTTTCATGTCCTGAAATATTGTCACTTTTGGACATCCTGAAATTTCATCACTTTTCGCATCTGAATTTTGTTGCTTTTCACGATGCAGAAATTATGTCACTTTTCACGTCCTGATTTACGTTGCTATTTCCGAGTGCTGAATTTTCGTCAATTTTCGCATGCTGAATTTTGTACATTTTAGCGGCTGAATTATCGTCACTTTTTGCCTGCTGATTTCGTTGATTTTAGCATCCTGAAGTTTTGCATCTGTTTGCAATGCTGAATTTTCATCGCTTTTTCACATGCTGAATTTTCCTATCTTCGCATGCTGAATTTTCGTCACTTTTCATATTCTGAAGTTTTGTGCTTTTTCACGTGATGAATTTTTCGGTCACTTTCGTGCCTGAATTTTTTGGTTGATTTTAGCATCCGAAGTTCGCAACCTTTTTGGTGTGCTGACTTTTTGTCGCTTTATTCGCATGCTGAATTTTTGTCGCTTTTCAATGTGCTGAAATTTCGTCGCTGTTCACGTGCTGAATTTTCAATCGCTTTTCAATATATAACCATATAACCATATAACAATTACAGCCCGGAAAACACCCTCTGTCGTCCTGTCAGTCCCCGTGCCGAACCATTTGTTTTCCCCCTAGTCCCATCTACCTGCACTCAGACCATACCCATCCATGCCCTTCAGGTCCATAAACCATATCCACTTTACGTCTAATGTAAAAATCGATTCCTGCCTCCACCAATTCTGCTGGAAGCTCATTCCACACACCACCCCCACCCTCAGAGTAAAGAAGTTCCCCTCATGTTACCCCAAAACCTCAGTCCCTTAATTCTCATTAACCAAAGCTTTCTTTATTACCACCCTATCTATATGCGATTCCACCTTCAGCGAACTATGCACAGTTTATTCCTAGATCCCACTGTTCCACAGCATTCCTCAATCCCATATCGCATATTACCATGTACGTCCTATTTTGATTTTACCTGCCAAGATGATAGTCACATTCACACTTAACAGCATTAAACTCCATGCTCCATCTTTCAGCCACTTTTCCAAATGGCCCCAAATCCTCATGTAGACATTGAAAATCTACTATCATTCTATCCACAACACCACCTATCATAGTATCACTCAACTTACTTATCCAATTTTTCCCCACCCCATCATCCAGATCATAAGTACATGACAAACAAACAGTGGACCCAACACAGATCCCTGAGGAGGCACCCCCACTGGTCACCGGCTAGTCCAACCATGACAAAACCCATCCACCAGTACTCTCTGACATCTGGCCATTCACCACCGTTGAATCCCTCTTGCTACTTCCGCAATTACACCCCAAAAGATTGAACCTCTTAACCACCTTCCATGGGGAACCTTGTCCAAAGGCCTTACTGAAATCTCCATATAGAAACAACCACTTGCATTTCCCTCATCAATCCCCTGGTTAACGCATCAAAAAATTCAAAGAAGGTTTTGTCAAACATGACCTTCCAGGCCACAAATCCATGTTGACTGTTTCTGATTCAGAACCCTGATTATCCAGCATGCTTAGTATAAATTATCTCTAATTATCCTTTCCATTAATATAGTGCCACTGACCACTGACGTAGCAAACTAATAGGTCTATAATTGCTAGGATTATTCTTTGAACCCTTTTTAGAAATGTTATTCGGATAGTTAGAGGGAATGTATGCGGGATAGTTATCTAAATCAACATGTAGAGAACCCACGAGAGAGCAGGCTATTTTAACTGGGTATTAATATTTTTGAGTCACTGAGGAAGGGGTAATTAGCCGTCCTTGTTGTCGTCCCCCTTGGGCAAGAGTACCATAATATGGTTGAGTTCTTCATTATGATGGAGAGTGGGACATTGTTAATTTCAGAAACAATGTTCCTGAACTTAAAGAAAGTAAACATTTTTGAGGTATGAAAGACGTTGAATAGGCCAAGATGACTGGCAATAATTCTATAAGGGTTGAGACGGTGGATATACAATGGAAGACATTTAAAGATGCATTGATGAAAATACAACAGAAAATTGTTCATCCCATTTGGGCAAAAGAATAAATCAGGGGAAGGTAGTGCATCCGTGGATAACAAGGGAAATCAGGGAAAATTATCAAAGCAAAGGATGATGCGAACAAAGAAGCCAGAAAAAGCAGCATACCAGAGGACCTGGGAGAAATTCAGAGACCGAGCAAAGGAGGGACAAAGGGCTTAATATAGGAAAGGAAAAATAGATTATGAAAAAAAACTGGCAGGAACATAAAAACTGACATGCAAAAGATTTTAATAGAAATGTTAAGAGAAAGAGGTTAGTTCCAACAAAGTAGTCCCTAGCAGTCAGAAAACAGGTGAGGGATGAACAGGGAACAAGTAATATGGCGGACCACTTGAATAACAACTTTGGTTCCGTCATCATCTAAGGAATACATAATTATCCTGCCATGAAATAGCAGTGGACTGTGGGCAAAAAGGAGAATTGAGTGAAATCCAGGTCAGTCGGGAAGTGGAGTTGGTTAAACATTGAATAGATTAAAGGCAGGATAAATCCCCAGGGCCAGATAGGCTGCATCCCATAGAACTTAAGGAAGTAGCTCAGGAAATAGTGGATGCATTTTGATAATCTTTTCAAAACTCTTTAGATTCTGGAGGTAGTTATCCTGAGATTGGCGGGTAGCAAATGAAACCCCATCATTTTAAGAGAAGGGAGGAGAGAGAAAACGGGGAATTAACATGACCAGTTTAGTCAAAACATCGCGGTAGTGGGGAAACTGCTAGCTAGAGTCAGTTTTATAACAGATGGGATAGCAGCACATTTGGAAGTGGTGCAATCATGGACAAGTCAGCATGGATTTACAAAAGGTACATCATGACTACGAATCTAGTTGGAATAATCGAGAAGTAACTAGTAGCGTTGAACTAAGGGAGAACAGTGGATGTGGTATATCTGGGACTTCCAGCAGGCTTTCTACAAGGTCCCACATAAGAATAAGTTATACAAACTTAAATCAAATACGGTAATAGGGTTCAGTCGTAGATGTGGGATAGAGAACAGGCAGTGCAAACCAGAAGCAAATGAGTAGGAGTAAACCGGGTCCTTTCATTTCACAATGGCAGCAGTAACTATTGGGTAACCGCAGGGCTCAGTGCTGGGACCCAGCTAATTACATATAAATTAATGAACGGATGTAGGGAATTGAAGCAAAATCCTCCTAAGTTTTGCGGATGACACTAAGCAAATGGGGGGCAGTGTTCGCTGTGAGAGGATGCTAGGAGACTGCAAGGGTGACTTGGAATGAGGCGGGAGAGTGGCAAATTGTTATAGGCAGATGCAGAATCAAAGTGGATAAATGAGAGGATAATCCACTTTGGTGGCAATAACAGGAACAGCAGAATATATATTTAAATGGTGGCCGAAAAGGAAAAGTGGAGATGCAGCGCGACCTGGGTGTCCATGGTCCACCAGTCAATGAAAGTAGGCAACATGTGCCGCAGGCAGTAAAAAAAGCGAAATGGTATGATAGCTTAACCTAGCCACAGATTTGAGTACCGGAGGCAGGAGGTCAACTTCAGTTGTACAGGGACTTGGTGAGACCCCAACCATGGAGTAATTGCGTGCAGTTTAGTCTCCAATCTGAGACGTACATTATAGCCAAGAGGAGAGTGCGAGAAGGTTCACCCGAGCATGATTACCTGGATGTCAGGACTTCTAAAGAAGAAAGACAGTATAACTGGTTTTAATACTCTCTGGAATTTATAGGAGATTCAGATGGATCGATATCGAAACTTACAAATTTCAAAAGGGTTTGACGAGACTAGATGCAGGAAGATTGTTCCCGTGTTGGGGAAGTACCAGGACAAGGGGTCACAGCCTTAAAGGATAAGGGGGAAATCCATAAGAAGAGCCGAGATTGAAAAAGACTTTCCTTCACACAGAGATTGGTTGAGTCTCTGGAACACTCTGCCACAGAGGGTAGTTGAGGCAGTTCATTGGCTATATTTAAGAGTGAGTATGGATGTGGCCCATGATAGGCTTAAGGGGATCAGAGGGTATGGAGAAGAAGGCAGGTACGGATAACTGAGTTGGATGTCAGCCATGATCATATTGAATGGCGGTAGCAGGCTCGAAGGGCCTGAAAAGGCCTACTCCAGCACCAAATTTCTATGTTTCTATTTTTCTAAACAATGGAACAACATGCGCCGTACTCAATCCTCCGGCACTATTTCCCGTTCTTATCATGACATTTGAAATATTTAAGTCCATACACCTGCAATTCACACTAACTTCCCTCAATGTCGCTAGGGAATATATCCTGGTCAGGACCTGGAGACTTCTCCCACTTTTAGTATTTTTCATTTCAAAAGTGTTCAGTACATCCCTCCTCTTTGAATCTATAGTTTTCCCATAGCTACTCTACTTTTTCCCCTTAACCCATCCACAGGGATTCAATAAACCATCTCCTGGTGAATACCGAAGAAAAGAATTGTTCAATATCTCCCCCATCTCTTTGCTCTGCAGAAAGCAGTCCATTCTGATCTCTTCCACCGGTTCCAATATATATCCCATCGTTTATACCTTTTGCATATTAATAATAGCGTAGAAACCCTTTGGGTTTACTTACACCTATCTTGCCAAAGGCAACACACATACTCTTTTAGCCTTCCTAATTTCTTTCTTAAGATTCTTTTTACATTCTTTATACTCCTCTAACACCTCATGTACCCATGCCTCCTATAAATATGTCGATATCTCTCTTTTTTTTTTTTTTTTACGAAACACTGTCCAATTTCCCTTGAAAACTTATGGGCTCTTTCCAATTATTACTATTTCCTTTCAACCTAACAGGGACATAAAGAATCTGAACTCTACAATATCCCCTTTAAAAAAGTCCTCCCATTTCTCTTCTACATCCTTCCAATGAACAAAGAGCCCTAATTCACTCCTTTAAAATCCTTACGCATTCCGCCAAAGTTACCTTTCTCCAATCAAAAATCTCCACCCTAGGTCCAGTTACTGACTCTCTCCATAATTATATTGAAAACTAATGGGTATTTTTTATCACTGGTCCCGAAGTGCCACACCAACGCCTACAACCTCCGTCAAACCAGAACCTGCCCCATTTCCTAACAGTAGGTCCATCACGGCCCCTGCTCTGGTCGATCACCTTCTTATGTACTTCTGCAAACAACATCCTGCACAACATTTTACAAACCCAAAACCATCCAGCTCATTTACAATAAAGTGATTTCCCAGTCTATTTTGGAAAATTTAAATCACCCGCCAATCACTACCTTGTGCTTACTACAATACTGACTATCTCCTTACATATTTGCTCTTTTTCCAATTCTCGATCCCCCATTTGACGGTCTATAATACACCCCTAAAAGTGTGTTGATACAAACACCGTTCCCCACTTCTCAGTATCCCACAAATAGCCTCCCTAGAACGACCCTCAAATCTTCCTGCCTGCCAAAGCACTGCTGTAATAAACTTCTTCATCAAGCAATGCATCACCTCCCCGCTCTGGTCCCTCCAATTCTATTATCACAGAAACCTGAAGCAACGAAATCTTGGAATATGTAGTTAATCCAATCACAGCCCTCCTGCAACCATGTTTTCAACTGATTGCCACAACCATCATATTGTCCAGTGTCAATCCAGGCCCCCTTTAAGTTCACCACCTACTTACAATGCTCCTAGCAATAAAATATACACTTTTAGAAACCCACCATGCCTTATTCCAATGTCTATCTATCTTTTATTCATCCATCTTTCTCACCTAACATTTTTGGATCATGGTGCTTCCCTTCTGTCTCTTGCCCCACACCCTGACCCATCGCCCCCTCTTCCCGTGTCCCTCCCCCCAGACCTTTCTAGTTTAAAGTCTCGGCCTTTTTCGCAGGCGAATTTTAATCTCGCTTTCCCGTGTGTTAAAATGTTGTCGCTTTCCACGTCCTGACATTTGTTCGCTTTTCTGTGTCCTGAGGTCTCATCGCATTTTGCGTTTGCTGAATGTATATGCTTTTCGACATGTACATGCCTTCATTTTCATCGATTTTTCCACATGCTGCAATTACTTTCCGCGTCCCTTTTGGGGGCTGCTGGAAGGTTTTGTCACTTCTCGCTTGTGAATTTTTGTCGCAATTTCGTCATTTGCGGAATGTTCGTTGCTTTTTCCGCGTCCCTGAAGGTTTGTTTGCTGTCGCGTGCCTGAATTTTTCAGTCACTATTTTCCGTCGCTGAATATATTCGACTATTCCAGTGCTGAATTTCGTCGCATTTGCTTGTGCTGAATTGAAATAGCTTTTCGCATGCTGAATTTTCATCACTTTTTCGCATGTCATACAATCCGTCGCTTTTCACTCCTGAAATTTTTGTCGCTTTCTCTGTGTCCTCAAGGTATCGTTGTATTTTGCATCCTACTTTACGTCGCTTTTCATGTGCTGAAATATCGTCGCTTTTTCACATGTTGAATTTTTGTTACATTTCGCGTGCAGAATTTTCGTCGCTTTTCCGCGCCTAGAAGGTTTGGTGCTTTTACATGCGAATATTCATCCGGAAACTTTAGTCTCTTTTTGCGTTCTGAATTTTCATCGCAATTCCCATCCTAAATTTTTCCATCGTTTTTTGCGTCCTGAAGGTTTCGTCACTTTCATGATGCTGAATATTCCATCGCTTTTCGCATGCTTGAATATTCTCGCATGTTGCGTGGTGAATTTCTCTCGGCTTTTTGCTTGCTGAATTTTCATTGCTTTTTCATGTGCTAAAATTTCATCGCTTTTCACGTCACTGAAATATTCGTCGTTTTTTGTGCGCAGAAGTAATTCACTCGTCGCTTTTCGCGTTCTGAGGTTTCGTGCACTTTCTCGTGCTGAATTTTCATCGCGGTTTTCGCATACTAAAATTTAGTCGCATTTCAAAGCTGATTTTTCGTATCGCATTTCAACATTCTGGTTGTTGCTTTTCGCGTGCTGAATTTTCGACACTTTTAGCGTGCTGACATTTTCGTTTATGTCCTGGTTTCCAGCTTTATGCGAGGGTCAATTCTACATCGCTTTTCGAGCATGCTGGAATTTTTGTAGCTTTCGCAAGCTGAATTTTTGTAGCTTTTCCTGCATGCTGAATCACTATTCCGTATGAGCGGAAATTTCGTCGCTCTCACGTTGTGAAATTTCGACGCTTTTTGCGTGGCTGAATTTCGTCGCTTTCGCCATCCTAAGGTTCGTCACTTTCATGTGCTGAAATTTTTCATCGCTTTTCGCATGCTGAATTTTCCGCGCTATCACATTCTCAAGGTTTTGTTGATTTTTTGGCGTGCTGCATTTCGACTCTTTTGCATGATAATTTTCTTAATGTAGCATCCTGAAGGTTTCCCATCTTTTTGCGTGGCCTAATTAACGTCGCATTTCGCATGCTGATTTGTCGGTTTTCACGTCCTGAAATTTTTGTCGCTTGGCTGTGTCCTGAGGTTTTGTCGCGTAATGCTTCCACAAGGTTTGCTGGTTTGCTGTGCCTGGAATTATGTCGCATTTTGCCTGCTACATTTCCGTCGCTTTTCTGTGTGCTGAAAATTTAGTCATATATCGCATACAGATTATTTCATCACTTTTCTTCGTTCAGAAGATTTGTTGCTTTTCCCGTGCTGAATATCATCACTTTTTGCGTCCAGAATTTACTTGGCTTTTATATACAGGAATTTAGTATGCATTTTCATGTCCAGAACATTCGGCGCTTTTAGCGTCCTGAATTTTCATTGCATTTCCCATCCTGAAATTTTCATCGCTTTTTGCGTCCTAAAGGTTCGTGCACTTTTCTCGTGTTTAATTTCGTTGCATTTAAATATGCTGATTTTTCGTCACTTTTCACATTCTGTTTTGATGCTTTTTGCAAGCTGAATTTTCATCGCTTTTCGCATGCTGAATTTTTGTAGCTTTTTGCATGCTGAATATTTTCGTCGCTTTTCATGTGCTGAAATTTCATCGCTTTTCACGTTCTGTAAATTTTGTCGCTTTTTGCGTGCTGAACTTTCGTCGCTTTTCGCGTCCTGAAGATTTGTCACATTTCACGTGTTGAATTAACATAGCTTTTCGCATGCTTGAATTTTTTGTCACTTTTCACATTCTGGTTTGTTGATTTTCACATCCTGAATTTTTCGTCACTTTTCGTGCTGAATTTTCGTCACTTTTTTGCGTGCTGAATTTTCGTCCATTTTTCTTGTCCTGAAATGCTGTTGCTTCATGCGTCCTAAAATTTTTGAAGCATTTTTTGCATCCTGAATTTACGTTGCTTTTTGAGTGCTGATTTTTCATCGCTTTTCACGTGGTGAATTTTCAATCGCTTTTCGCATGCAGAATTTACATCGCTTTTCGTTGTGCTGAAATTTTGTCACATTTCATGTTCTGAAATTTTCTTTGCTTTATGGTCCCTGTAATTTTGTCGCTTTTTTTCTCGTCATCAATTTATGTCACTTTTCGTGTGCTGAAATTTTCATCATTTTTTCGCGTGCTGAATTTTTGTAGATTTTTTGCATGCTGAATATTTTGTTGCATTTCGCATGCTGAATTTTTTTTTGTCGCTATTCAGGTCCTGAAATTTCCTTGCTTTATCTGTCCTGAGGTTCATCGCTTTTCACGTGGATGAATTTTCATCACATTCCAGTTTTTCCGCGTGCTGAATTTACATCGCTTTTCGTGTGCTGAAATTTTGTCACGTTTCATGTTCTGAAAAAATTTTTCGCTATATGGGTTCCTGCAATTTTCTGAAAATTTTTCGCTTTATATGGTCCTGCAATTGCTATATTTAAGAGTGAGTTTGGATGTGGCCCTTGTGGCTAATGGATCAGAGGGTATTGAAGAAGGCAGGTAACGGGATAACTGAGTTGGATGATCAGCCATGATCATAGATTGAATGGCGGTGCAGGCTCGAAGGGCTGAATGGCCTACTCCTGCACCTAATTTTCTATGTTTCTATGTTTCAAATGTTTTGTCGCTTTTCTCATCATCAATTTATGTCCCTTTTCATGTGCTGAATTTTCATCATTTTTCGCGTGCTGAATTTTTGTAGATTTTCGCATGCTGAGATTTTGTTGCTTTTTCCTTTTCGCGTGCCTGAATTTTCGTCGCTATTCAGGTCCAGAAATTTCCTCGCTTTATCTGTCCTGAGGGTTCGTCGATTTTCATGTCCTGAATTTACATCGCTTTTTCGAGTTGCTGAATTTACATCACTTTTTGAGTTCTGATTTGCATCGCTTTTTGAGTGCTGAATTTTCATCGCTTTTTGTGCGCTGAATTTTTCGTCGCTCTTCGCGTCCATAAAAATTAGTTTCATTTCACATCCTGAATTTTTTGTCAGATTTCATGCCTGAATTTTCGTGGGGGGGTGGGGGGTCGCTTTTAATGTCCCGAATTTTCATCGCTTTTCCCCTCCTGAATTATCGTCGCTTTTCCCGTCCCGAAGGTTTGTCACTTTTTATGTGCTGAATTTTCATCACTTTTCGCAGGCTTAATTTCATCGCTTTTCGCGTGCTGAATTTTCATCGCTTTTCATGTTCTGAATTTTTCACCACTTTTTGCGTGCTGACTTGTCATCACATTTCGCGCCACTGAAAATATTAGTTGCATTTCATTGTCCTGAA
This sequence comes from Okamejei kenojei, assembly GCA_035221665.1. Taxonomy (NCBI): domain Eukaryota; kingdom Metazoa; phylum Chordata; class Chondrichthyes; order Rajiformes; family Rajidae; genus Okamejei; species Okamejei kenojei. The sequence goes on along the minus strand of JAVHYY010000323.1, from coordinate 38,310 downwards.
TTTTTTGTCACATTTCTCGTCCCGAAATTTTGTCCCTTTAAGCGGTCACGAATTTTCATTGCTTTTCCCATCCTGAATTATCGTTGCTTTTTTTTTCCCAACCTGAAGTTCTTCACTTTTCATGTGCTGAATTTTCGATCGCTTTATTTTTGCAGTCTGAATTTTCATCACTTTTCACGTGCTGAAATTTTGTCGCTTTTCACGTCCTGAAATTTCGTCGCTTTTCACGTCCTGAAATTTTGCCGCCTTCTGGTCCTGAGGTTTCATCGCATTTTGCATCCTGAATTTACATCGCTTTTTCTGTGCTGAATTTTCATCACTTTTAGCATGCTGAATTTCCATCGCTTTTTGTGTGGTGAAATTAAGTTGCTTTTTCACATGCTGAATTTTTGTCACGTTTCACCGTGCGGATTTTTTTGTTGCTTTTCTCATCCTGAATTTAGGTCGCTTTTCGAGTGCTGAATTTTTGTCACTTTTCGCATGCTGAATTGTAGCTTTTTGCATGCTAAATTTTCGTTGCTTTTCGTGTGCTGAAATTGCATGAATTTTTTCAAGTTCAGAAATTTCAACGCATTTCCCACATGCTGAATATTCGTCGCTTTTTTCGCGTCCTGAAGATTAGTTGCATTTGATGTCCTGAACATCCTCAAAAAGATGGGAACCATCAGGATGCTAAAATCAATGAAATTTCAACACGTTGAAAAGGGACAAAAATTCAGTGCGCGAATTTTGAATTTTTGTCACTTTTGAGGCTTGCTGCTGAATTTTCGTGGCTTTTCCCGTCCTGAAGGTTTGCTAAAAGTGACGAAAATGTACCACACGAAAAGCAACAAACATAGAATGTGAAAGGCGACGAAAAATCAGCATAATGAAAAAAAAAAAATGCGACTAAAATTTAGCATGCGAAAAGCAATGAAAATTTTCAGCACGTGAAAAGTGAACGAACCTTCAGAATGCTAAAATAAATGAAAATTCAGCACGCTAAAAATGACATTTATAACACAGATTCAGTGGAAAAATCTTTATATTTATTTAATCATTATTTTTTCTTTACTTTTCTTAACAGCTATTTTCATTGGGAGTATGACAGGTGAGGCTCTGCCTCCCCCTCCCCTGACCCCAAGTCCCTGGTTCTAATCAACAATCTATCTATCTCTGCCTTCAATATATCCACTGACTTGTGGCCTCCACCACTGTCTGTGGCAATGAATCCCACATATTCACCACCCTCTGGCTAAAGAGATTCCACCTCATCTCCTTCCTAAAGGAACTCCCTGTAATTCTGAGGCTGTGACCTCTGGTCCTAAACTCTCCCACTGGTGGAAACAATCCTCTCCACATCCACTCTATCCGGGCCTTTCACTATTCGGGGAAGGCTGTTTTCTTTTCTGCGCTGCATCTCTAAACACAACTAGTGTGTGAACGGGCGATCGCTGGTCGGCGCGGGCTCGGTGGGGAAGGGTCTATTTCTGCGCTGAATCTCTAAACTAAACTAGTGTGAGCACGGGCGATCGCTGGTTCGGCGCGGCTCGTGTGGAAGGACCCGTTTTCCACACCACATATCCAACCTAAATCTAAGCTGGTTTTCTTCAGACTGTGTGGTCTTTCCACCCACTGAATAGCACTTAGTGCTTCTATCAAAGTGCTGGATTCTTACGGTTCGCTGCTGGCAGGCAGGCCTTGAAGACGACAACATCAACAGATGAACAGTCCGGGTAACAGCAACAGTTCACAAACGGCCGCAGTCACAAATGCAGATGGACACGGCTGGAGGAAAAGAGAAGAAATTGAAATAAATGCCGCATAAGGTGATGGAAACATAGACAATAGGTCCAGGAGCAGGCCATTCAGCCCCATTCAATGTGATCATGGTTGATCATCCACAATCAGTTCCCTGTTCCTGCCTTCTCCCCATATCCCTTGATTCCGTTAGCATTAAGAGCTAAATCTAACTCTCTCTTGAAAACATCCAGTGAATCAGCCTCCACTGCCTTCTGTGGCAGAGAATCCCAGATTCACAACTCTCTGGGTGGAAAAGTTTCTCCTCATCCTCATTTATCCTCAGTCCTAAATGGCCGACCCCTTATTCTTAAACTGTGTGTGTATCCTAGTTCTGGATTCCCCCAACATCGGGAACATGTTTCCTGCATCTAGTCCGTCCAATCATTTTATCTGTTGCTATAAGATCCTGCCAGCGTTTGGTCCATATCCCTCCTAAGTTGCACCTCAGGTTCCTATTAAATGCTCCCCCCCACCACCTTAAGCCCATGTCCTCTGGTCCTCGCTTCCCCTACTCTGGGCAAGAGACTCTGTGCGTTTACCCGATCTATTCCTCTGGTGATTTTGTACACCTCTACAAAATCGCCCCTCATCCTCCTGCGCTCCGTTAGAGTCCCAGCCTGCCTCAACCTCTCCCTCCCTGTAGCTCAGGCCCCTGGAATCCCAGCAACATCCTCGTAAATCTTCTCCACGCCCTTTCCAGCTCGACGACATCTTTCCTGTAACACAATGCCCCGAATCTAAATGTGGAAGATTTACGAGGATGTTGCCGGGACTCGAGGGGCCTGAGATGCAGGGAGAGGTTGAGGCAGGCTGGGAGTTTATTCCTTGGAGCGCAGGACTGAGTGATGGGTGATGTTATTGAGGTGTACAAAATCACCAGAGAATGGATCAGGTAGACGCACAGTCTCTTGCCCAGAATAGGGGAATCGAGGACCAGAGGACATGGGTTTACGATGAGAGGGGGGAGAGAAGATTGAATAGGAATCTGAGGGGCAACTTTTCCACACAGAGGGTGGTGGGTGTATGGAACGAGCTGCCGGAGGAGGTAGTTGAGGCTGGGACTATCACAACACTTGGACAGGTACATGGACAGGAACAGAAACATAGAAAATAGGTGCAGGAGTGGGCCAATCGAGTAGGGCAGGTTTCCCTCTCTTTATTCTTTCTTCCTCTCTCTTTTGCCTCTCTCCTTCTTTATTTCCTTCACGCTCTCCAACTCCCTCTTCCTTCTCTCTTTCTCTTGCATTCTATTCTTTCTCTTCCCTCCTTTCTCTTTCGTGCCTTCAAATTTTCTCTCCTTTCCTTGTCTCTTTCCTTCCCTCCTTTTTTCTCTCCCTTTCTTTCTTTACGCTCTCTCCCCTCCTTTCTCTCTTTCCCGTTTTTTCTCTCCCCCCTTCTTTCTGTCTCCCCTACTTTCTCTCTTTCCTCTTTTCTCTCCCCCTTCTTTCTCGCTCCCCTCCTTTCTCTTTCCTACTCTCATTTTCTCTCTCCTTTCTTTCTCCTGTGTCTCTCCCTCCCCTCCTTTTGCTCCCATTCTTTGTTTCCCTCTGTCCTCTCTTCTTTCCCTCACTTTCTTTCTCTCCTTCTTTCTCTCTCCCTCATTCTCCTTCCTTAGCTGTCTCTATTTATTTCCTTCCCCTTTATTTTTTCTTCCTCTCTTCCTTTCTCAACCCTTATTTTATTCCTTCCTCCTTTTCCCTTTCTTCATTTTCCCGCCTTCTTTCCCTCCCTTTCATTATCTCTCCCCTTTTTTCTTTCCCTTTCTCCTTCTCCCTTTCTGTTTCTTTCCTCTCTTCCCCCTTTCTTTTTTTCCCTTCACTTTTTCTCTTCCCCCTTTCTTTCTTCTTTCCCCCTCTTTCTCTCTCTCTTCATTTCCTCGTTTCCCTCCTTTATTCTTCTTTTCCCCTTTCTCTCTCTATTCATTTGTTCCATCCTTTCTTCTTTCCCTCCTCCCTCTTTATTTTCTCTCTTTCCCCCCTTTCCCCTTCATCTCTTCATTTCTCTTCTTACCCATTTCTCTCTCTCTTCCTCTTTTTCCCTCCTTTCCATTCTTTCCCTCTTTCCCTCCTTTCTTCTTCTTTCTGCCCCTTCTCTCTCTCCCTCTCTCCCCCTTCACTGTCTCCGCCTCTCTCTGTCCGGCCCCGCCCCGTCATCAGCGTCATCATCCCGGGCCCCTCCCCCTCCCTCCCTCCCGCCGCCTCACCAGCGGCCCCGCCCCCTCTACTCGACGCCCCATTGGCCGCTGCCGGCGTCAATCACGGACCAGCGGCCCCGCCCCCTCTACTCGACGCCCCATTGGCCGCTGCCGGCGTCAATCACGGACCAGCGGCCCCGCCCCCTCTACTCGACGCCCCATTGCCCAATTGCCGCTGCCGGCGTCAATCACGGACCAGCGGCCCCGCCCCCTCTGCTCGACGCCCCATTGGTCGCTGCCGGCGTCAATCACGGACCAGCGGCCCCGCCCCCCCCTCTACTCGACGCCCCATTGGCCGCTGCCGGCGTCAATCACGGACCAGCGGCCCCGCCCCTTCTGCTCGACGCCCCATTGGCCGCTGCCGGCGTCAATCACGGACCAGCGGCCCCGCCCCTTCTGCTCGACGCCCCATTGGTCGCTGCCGGCGTCAATCACGGACCTGCGGCCCCGCCCCCAATCGGTCCAAGCAGCCGCTGTCCCGCCCCTGCTCCCCGCTGATTGGTCAAAGCCGACGTCGGTCACGGCTGCTGGTCCCGCACCTCCCCCCGCCCCTACAGGCCGGATCTGTTTCTAAACATCTCTGTCCCGCAGGGGCCCAGTTACACTGTGTAGATGGAGGCTGGGACAGGGGGTTCAATTACTGTTTGTGGATTGTGTCGGTGTGGGAGTAGTGACACAGTTAAGCATGTTTTCCTGCAATGTGGAAGGTATAGGGTGGAAAGAAAGGCATTGTTGATGAGGCTGGCAGGACTTGGAGTTGAGGCTTTTTCTGTTTTATCTTTGTTTGGACACAGTGAGAAACATCAGCTGGTGTCCAGGGCTGTTCTTCAGCATCTTACAGGACTGTACGGAAGCATTTAGTTCAAACTGTGATCTGTGGAGGGCAATAATACGCTCAGCAGCGTCTACACTGGGAATCCGACAAGATTCAGCCGCCTGTTGACAGGGGGAGAGAGAGGGAGGGGAGCGGGAGAGAGGGGGGGAGAGAGAGGGGGAGAAGGCGGGAGAGGGAGAGAGTGGGAGAGAGGGGGGAGAGAGAGCGAGAGGGTGGAGAGAGAGAGAGAGAGGGTGGAGAGAGAGAGGGTGGAGAGAGAGAAAGAGAGAGAAAGAGAGAAGGAGAGAAAGAAAGAAAGAGCAAGAAAGAAAGAAAGAGCAAGAAAGAAAGAAAGAACAAGAAGGAAAGAAAGAAAGACAGAGCAAGAAAGAAAGAAAGAAAGAGAGAGCAAGAAAGAAAGAAAGAAAGAGAGGGACAGTGCAAGAAAGAAAGAGAGGGACAGAGCAAGAAAGAAAGAGAGGGACAGACCAAGAAAGAAAGAGAGGGACAGAGCAAGAGAAGTAAAGAGAGGGACAGAGCAAGAAAGAAAGAAAGATAAATAGAGAAGGAAAAGAAAGAAAGAGAAGAGCGAGATAAAAGAGAGGGGGTGCGAGGGAAACTGTGAGAAAAGGAGGGAGAGAGAAAAAGAAAGAGAAGTAAAAGAGAAGAGGAAGATAGATTTACAGAGAAAGAAAGAAAAAAGGAGGCTTCTTGTGAGGGATAAAGTGATTAAACCCCACTATTGTAAGGATTCAGGATAGGATTCTAACTTGTAAAGAGGATTCTAACCGATAGAGGCCAGGGAGAGGATTCTGACACAGCTGTGGATGAAGTTACCAGAACTGTCCTTGAGTAAGGATTGATGGCATTGTATAGCGGCCGAAGAGGAGTGACGGATGCGACCCTTATCAGTCGAGACTAGTGATGGATGCGACCCTTGTCAGTAGAAGCTAGCTTTTAATTCAAATACAAGAGAACTGAGACAGGTCAGTTGAAGGTGAGCAAACTAGACCTGGTCATTTACAACTGAGCATGCTTAATGAAATAAATGAATATTACTAACACGCCCCTTGTTGAGGAACTGCTCATTACGATGCACATGTATGATAGGGAAGGTACTGGGTGGGACGTACCTATAGACTGTGCACCTCAGTGCTCTGAATGGGGAGAGGCAGAAGGGGAGGTTAAATGTAGAATTGTGTGTATAAAGTGGTTTTACTTTCCTGACATCGGTGTGTCTCAACTTGGAGAGGCACCCTACTCTGCAGACTCGCAAATAAAGCATTTCTTGTTTCCATGATTAGTCTCTGAGTATTGATTGTGAGCACAACCTATATCTCACAAAGTGGGGGCTCGTCAGGGATCGCCACTCCGGCCGCTCGGCAGAGGCACGGAAGGAAGGGAAGGAGCACCCTACTGATTTCAGCAGTCTCTGATCTCCTTGCTTGCCATCAGCGGTTTGAGTGAGTGATATCCGGACAAGAGACTCGGGAAACAAGAGGGAGTGTCGGAAAAATAAACAGGATGGTCGAGCGATTCTTGCGCACAAGACCCGGGTAATAAAACTGACTATTAAGTATTGCCCAGGCGACCGAGGGTCTGTCGGACGGGAATAGTACGATAAGACAATGGGTAACCGGAACGGGAAAAGTGAGAGTCCGGGGAAACAGGACAAGGCTCACACTTGTAAAGAGCCGCACATTCCGCCCGATAGTCCGTTGGGGCAAATGTTGCACAGGTGGGGGGACTCAGGGTAAGAGTAAGGAAATAATGATAAAGTTTTGTTATTTTGAATGGCCAAAGGAGCCTATCCGAGGGAGCGCGGTGTGGTGGCAAAGGCTGGGCTCAAATGAAGACTGGGTGAGACAAGCTTTGAATGTTTCTGTGAATGAAAAAGAACCGCCAAATCAAATAGAAAAGAACTATGCCCATTGGTGGAAACCCTATAATGGGAAGTTTATTTACTTCAGAAGAAAGACAGATGGTCAGACAGACAGGAATAAAGATCTGGGAAAAGGGGTTGCAGGCTCCGGGGGTAGCAGTAGACGCGGGAGCAGTAGACGCGAGAGCAGTAGACGCGGGAGCAGTGAAATATCCCATTGCCGCGCCAGATTGGAGTAACCAAACAGAAGCAGGGAGGAAAAACATGAGAGATCACGGGGAGATAATAATCAAAGGGATCAGAGAAGCTGTTCCCTAGGGACTGAATTTCGAACGAGCTTTTGAAAACCAGCAAAACAAATTCGAACCTCCTACAGTGTTCTTACAGAGGCTGAGGAGGAACATCCAGCAGTTTTCGGGAATAAACCCTGATTCAGACGCAGGTCAGCAGTTGCTAAAGGTTAATTTTGTAACCAAATCATGGCCAGATATTAGAAAGAAACTGGAAAAATTGGAGGATTGGAATGACAAAACATTAAATCAATTGTTAACAGAAGCTCAGAAAGTATATGTATGATGGGATGAGGAAAAACAGAAGGGAAAGGCACAAATTATGTTTCAGGCAGTACAGCAAGGGGTAAAGAAGAAGGGAGACGAAGGTGATAGAAGGCTGGGCGCTCATGGAGACCGGGGAAGAGGCAGAAGTAGAGGACGAGGAAGAGGTGAATGGAGGGACCAAAGTTGGGGTCCCCGGGAAAACAGGGAACAACGATCAGGAGGGTGGTACACGGGGCCATCCCGGTGTTACTGTGAGGGATAAAGTGATTAAACCCTATAAAAGAAAGGAGTTTTAAAGAGAATTCAAACAGAGAGGGGCTGGAGAGAGGATTCTGACACAGCAGTGTCTGAAGGTTGCCAGACCCATCCTCGAGTCCTTGAGTAAGAAGAGATCCATTGTATAGCTAGAGAAGGGGGTGATGTATAGAGATCCCTATCAGTGGAAAGGAGTGATAGATGGGACCCTTGTCACTATAGCTTAGCTTTAGTACTGATATAGGAAAACTGAGAGGGTTCACTAGTAGGTGAGTAAAACTGGGCCAGGTCATGAGCAATTGAGCATGCTTAATAGAATAAATGAATATTACAACACACCCCTGGTCAAGAAATTGCTCATTACCATGAACATGTTTGAACATGCAATGTATGATATGGGAGGTGCGAGGGGATGTACGGTGGGAGGTACTTACAGATTGTGCACCTCCGACCCTGATTGGAGAAAGGTCCGGAGGGGAGATTGAATGTAAGATTTTGTGTATAAAGGTGGATGATCTCTCTGGCTTCAGTGTGTCTCGAGTTGGAGAGGCACCCGGTCTGCAGACTCGTAAAATAAAGAAATCTCTTGCTTCCAGGATTTAGTCTTTGAGTATTAATTGTGAGCATAAAGGGTATCTCACAAATTGGGGGTTCGTCCGCGATAGCCACTCCGGCTGCTTGGTGGAGGCAAAGAAGGAGAGGAAGGTGCACCCTGCTGATTTCAGCAGTCTCTGATCTCCTTGCTTGCCATCAGCAGTTTGAGCGAGTGATATCCGCTGGAAAAGACTCGGGAAGCAAGAGGGGGTGTAAGGTAAATACGTACGGGATGGTCGAGTGATTCTTGTGCACAGGACCCAGGTAAGAAAAACGACTATTAAGTATTGCCTGGGCGACCGGGGTTTGTCGGACGGGAATAGTCCGACAAGGTAATGGGAAACCGGAACGGGAGGAGTAAGGGTCCGGGGAACCGGGATGAGGCTCATACTGATATGGAGCCTAACATTCCGCCCGATAGTCCGTTGGGGCGAATGTTGGATGGGGTGAAGGGAACACCCGGGGTAAGAGTAAGGAAACTATGTGCCTCTCACCAGTATGGGGGTGAGGAACTTTAAAACGGAGATGAAAAGTTTATTGGAAGACCCCTTGGGACTGGCTGAACAAATAGATCAGTTCCTAGGGCCAAAAATGTTTTTATGAAAAATATTGAGTTGTTTCAAACAATCTAATTGAAGAAAGAATGGAACTAATGTAATGTGTGTGTAAAAACCGGTTTTGTATGAATGAGAAAGTTTGTATGTGTGATAGGTTTGTTTGCTGTGGGCCATGTTGTAAGGTTGTGTGTGTGTTCCTTTAAGGAATTGTAAGCAATGGGGGAGGTTATTGTAAGGTAACGGACAACGCTTTGTATCATCGCAACTTAAAAAGGGGAAGTTGGAAAATGTAGGTTGCTTGGCTTCTATAGATTTCTTTTCAGTAAAGTTAATTTGGAAAATTGTTAGTCGTATGTATTGAAACTAGGAATTGGAATTTGGGAATTGTAGGGGGAATGGTTTGAACAAAATTAGAAATAAGTTAATTGCTGAACAACAAGCAGCTTTTATGGTTTGTTTAGATAAACATTCTGGTTGGAGAAGGGTAATAAATTAATGGGGCCCAGAAAAAAAAAAGAGTTGGCAGACAATGATGTCAATAAGGGGAAGTTTGTTTTCTTCAGAAGAAAGACAGATGGTCAGACAGGCAGGAGAAGGGGTTACAGGATTAAAGCGAGAGCAGTAAAATATCCCATTACTGCACGAATTGGAGTAACCAAACAGAAGAAGTGTGAGAGATCTCAGGGAGATAACAATCAAGGGAATTAGAGAAGCCGTTCCCAGGGGACAGAATTTCGAACGGGCTTTTGAAAATCAGCAGAACAAGGACGAACTTCCGACAGTGTATTTACAAAGATTAAGGAAGAATGTCCAGCAGTATTCGGGGATAGACCCTGATACGACCGCAGGTCAGCAGTTGTTGAAGGTTAATTTTCATCAATCATGGCCAGATATTAGAAAGAAATAGGAAAAATTGGAAGGTTGGAATGAAAAACCATTGAATCCGTTGTTAACAGAGGCTCAAAAGGTATATGTAAGACGGGATGAGGAGAAACAGAAGGGAAAAGCAAAAATGATGTTGCAAGCAGTACAGCAAGTAGTATTGGAGGACGAGGAAGAGGTGAATGGAGGGACCGAAGTTGGGGTCCCCGGGAAAACAAGGAACAAGGATCAGGAGGGTGGTACTCGGGGCCACCCTGGTGTTATTATTGTAAAGAGGAGGGTCATTTCAAGAGGGAATATCCTAAGCGACGACGGGTGGTGCAGTCGTACGCACTCATGGAGGAAGAATAGGGGAGTCAGGGGTTCCGCTCCCTGGGGTGTATGGGATACACACGGGAACCTCTGGTAAATTTGAAATTAGGACCCCAGGGAGAGGATATGATATTTATGGTAGATTCGGGAGCAGAAAGATCGAGTATAACTAAGGTACCAGAAGGAATGAGATTGGGTAAAAAACAGGTTAGAATCTCAGGGGTAGAAGGGAAAGTGATGACATCACCCGAGGTAGAAGGGGTGGTGGTAAAATATGAGAATCGGGAAACTATAGAAGATTTAATCTTGGTACCCCAGGCAGGGATAAATTTGATGGGGAGAGACTTACAAATCCAATTAGGAATGGGAACAGCCCCCGTAGGGGGACAGATAATAGTCCAATTGTATAAATTGACCACGGAGGACGAGGAAAGAATAGTCCCGCAGGTGTGGGCCAAGGAAGGAAACCGGGGTGGGCTGCAGATCCCACCCTTGAAAATAGCTTTGAAAAAAGAAGGTGAGATAGTACGGGTAAGGCAATATCCAATTTCTATGGAAGAAAGGAGAGAACTTCAGCCAATGATAGAGAACTTACTAAAGGACGGTATATTAGAGAGTTGTATGTCCCCATATAACACCCCCGTACTCCCCGTAAGGAAAACCGACGGGACATTCAGATTGGTCCAGGATCTCAGGGAATTAAATAAGGTAGTTAGAACGCGACACCCGGTGGTCCCGAACCCGTATACCATAATGGGACGGATACCCCCAAATCACAAGTGGTTCAGTGTGGTAGATTTAAAAGACGCTTTTTGGAGCTGTCCCCTGGCTGAAGAGAGCAGGGACCTTTTTGCGTTTGAATGGGAAAACCCAGAGACCCAAAGGAAACAGCAGTATCGGTGGACTACACTCCCTCAGGGATTTACAGAGTCCCCGAACCTGTTTGGACAGATATTAGAACAAGTATTAGAGGACGTCCCGAGGACTGATGAGACACACCTGTTGCAGTATGTGGACGATTTATTACTATCTGAGAAGTAAGACATTGAGTTTAGAATGAGAAAGAAGGCAGATCAGAAAGGATTAAAGTGGGAAGCAGAGGGATAAATTGATGAGACTGCTTTAGAAAGAAAGAGCGTGAAAAAGGAAAGACAATATTGTCAGTAACAACAGACCTGGTTGAAAAGTCTGAAATAAGTGATGCACCGACACACAGTGAGTCCTATGACAGAGCCAAACAGGGGCCAGAGATTCCATGCCAATAATAAATGTATTTGGGAGAGTGTTTTCTCAAATGCCCTATCGGGAGTGAAATAAATCTGGATCTAAGCCCAGACAAGGCTAGTAAGGAGATAGGTAATGGATAAGGTGTGTTGGGGATGTGAACAGGTACGATAATCAGGAAATAATAATAATAATAATAATAATAATAATAATAATAATAATAATAATAATAATAATAATAATAATAATAATAATCATCATCATCTTAATAATAATATTAAGATAATGGTGAACATAGCTATGGTAAGAACATTAAGAAGAGGTATTAAATACACCTAGGCTAGGATGCGGCAGCGTTTTAAATACTAGCGCCGTGTTTTTAATCAGATGTTGTAGGCAGATTTGGAAGGTGTTGATATAGTAAGTGAATGATTTGCTGGTTTGTTCCACAAGTGAGGAGCAATGTGACAAAGAGACATTGTAATTATCTTGGAAAAGATGGCACAGGAGGTCATGATGTATCAAGGAAGAAGTTTTTGTTTTGTCAGCAGCAGGTAGAATATTTTGGACGAGTAATATCTAAAGAAGTAAAAGCTATAGCGCAGGATCAAATTGGAAGCTTGCCTGCAATCTTGCTTAGCTGAATTGGCAGAAATTAAGGCTTTAAGAGCAGCATATGTACATGGAGTCTGGCATATGTTTGGAGCAGTAGGGAAACAGAAAGGCTTTGAGAAAAGCAACGGAGACCCCATGCAAAGTTAGCAGTGTCCCCCTATGGAATGTTGTTTGGGTTATCTTATTTGGGAAGGTGGAATGCACACCAACCTTTGAGGGAGGTGATGTATTCTTGAGGAACTATTTACTGGCATTGTCCCGTTCCCTTACAGAATTAAAAGCAAAAGGACTATTGGCTCAAAGCCCGCCACTTGACTTTCCAATACATGCTGTAAAGGCCGGCGACTGGGTACAGGTCAAAAATTGGAAGGAGAGAAACTCCAGCCCAGGTGGACCGGCCCGTACCTAGTATTGCTGACAACCGAGACAGCAATACGAACAAAAGAAAAAGGGTGGACCCACGCGATCTGGGTTAAAGGACCCGTCGATCCACCCGTTCCTGAGGAGGAGGAACAGTGGACGGTGAAGCGGGAAGTAAACCCCTAACAGTAATTTTAAAAAGAAAAGCATTGAATGTATAACTGACAGTATGAAAGGAGCAGTTGTGGTATTGTTTGCTTTGTATGTAATTGTTGTAAAATGTATTAATAATTGTGATAAATGTTATCATCCTATTCAATACAGAGGGGTAATAACCAGATCATTTCCCTATCATTCACACGTGAACAAAGTATGCCTTGACCGAAAGACTAGAATCATTTGTAAAGAGGGGGGAAAGGAGTATTTGATGGCAGGCAATAGGGGGTATATAGGGAAGTTTGGGGCCGTTACCTGCCCAAGGGGAGAGAGATGGGTTTGTGTACAGTTAGTTTTCCCTTCTCAGATCATAAAAGGGGCAATAGATAAGACGAAGGAGGAAGTAGTAAAAGAGATTACTAAGGTAGTAGTCACTAAGCCTCCCCCTCCCCCACATACTCAGCCTCAAGTGCACCAGACACTGTACGAAGAAATCAAGAAGCAGATCGAAATCCCTGAAGGAGAAAAAAAACCTGTTTGTGGACCCGGATAGCTGGGACCCTGAATGTGACTAACTGTTGGGTCTGCGGAGGACCACTGATGAATTCACGCTGGCCGTGGAGAGGATCCATTGTTGAAATATGGGACCTGATGGGGTGGAACCTGACAATTGGACAAGACCGAGATCCCCAGGTATGATGCCTGACAGATGCTCCGGTCGGGACTGAGTGTATCGCTAGGCCCTGGGCAAAGGATGCCGTCCTAGTAGGCAGCAGCCCCTGCCAGCGCATCGTCACCCAGTGGCCAAATCAGTCCCGAGTGTGGTGGACAGAGGAGCCTAAATGGTATCTAACTAAGAAATATGGGAAAAACTGCGCTATCCGGATGGAAATTGATGGAGTGGAATCAGCCCGACTATGGAATTGCACCGGTAATAACCCTTATCAGGGGATCCCAGTATTGCGAGATATATGGAACAAGGTTGCCTCTAGTGGACCGGCCCCTGAAGGATTGTTATGGATATGCGGATACAAGGCATACTCGGTGTTACCGATGAATTGGAGTGGGACTTGTTTTATTGGACTGGTACAACCTGGATTCTTCCTGTTAAACCCCAAAGAAGGCCGGTCGTTAGGAACACCTGTATTTGATGACCTATATCGGAAAATAGACATTGGAGAATGGGAAGATGATGAGTGGCTACCAGCAAGAATCATCTCATACTACGGACCAGCCACCTGGGCACAGGATGGATCCTGGGGCTACCGAACACCAGTATACATGTTAAACCGGATCATAAGGCTACAGGCAGTACTGGAGGTAATTACCAACCAAACTGCGGGGGCGCTGCGATGCTGGCAAAGCAGCAGACGCAGATGAGAGCAGCGATATACCAGAACAGGTTAGCCCTAGATTATCTCCTGGCAGAAGAAGGAGGGGTATGCGGGAAATTCAACCTCTCTAATTGCTGTTTGAACATCGATGATAATGGACAGGCAGTGATGGACATATCAGAAGGGATCCGTAAGTTGGCGCATGCTCCAATACAAAAGTGGAATTCGATTATGGGAACCCAATGGTGGGATTCTATCCTCGGAGGAACATGGTGGAGAACGGTGGGACTTGTGTTTCTATGTGCAGTGGCTGGACTGATCTTTACCCCCTGTTGTATCCCTTGTTTTAGGGAACTTATTACCAGAAGTATGTCAGATGCAGGCTGTAGTCATGCCTATGGGAGAGAAAGGGGAAATACAGAAAATAATGATAATGCGGCCAGGGGAAGTTTATGATTTACAGGAGGAGAAGGTTAGGACGATGTTATGTCAGTTCGAATTGAAGGAACTTAAAATGAGGGTTTAATCAGTGTATGCGTAGCAAAAGAAAAAGGGAGGATTGTGAGGGATAAAGTGATTAAACCCTATTAAAGAAAGGAGTTTTAAAGAGAATTCAAACAGAGAGGGGCTGGAGAGAGGATTCTGACACAACAGTGTCTGAAGGTTGCCAGACCCATCCTCGAGTCCTTGAGTAAGAAGAGATTCGTTGTATAGCTAGAGAAGGGGGTGATGTAGAGAGATCCCTATCAGTGGAAAGGAGTGATAGATGGGAACCTTGTCACTATAGCTTAGCTTTAGTACTGATATAGGAAAACTGAGAGGGTTCACTAGTAGGTGAGTAAAACTGGGCCAGGTCATGAGCAATTGAGCATGCTTAATAGAATAAATGAATATTACAACACACCCCTGGTCAAGAAATTGCTCATTACCATGAACATGTTTGAACATGCAATGTATGATATGGGAGGTGCGAGGGGATGTACGGTGGGAGGTGCTTACAGATTGTGCACCTCCGACCCTGATTGGAGAAAGGTCCGGAGGGGAGATTGAATGTAAGATTTTGTGTATAAAGGGGGATGATCTCTCTGGCTTCAGTGTGTCTCGAGTTGGAGAGGCACCGGGTCTGCAGACTCGTAAAATAAAGAAATCTCTTGCTTCCAGGATTTAGTCTTTGAGTATTAATTGTGAGCATAAAGGGTATCTCACATTACCATTGTAACGAGGAGGGTCATTTCAAGAGGGAATGTCCCAGGCTGCGACGGGAGGTGTAGTCTTCTTCATGGAAGAAGAATAGGGAAGTCGGGGGTCCCGCTCCCTGGGGTGTATGGGATACACACGGGAACCTCTGGTAAACTTGAAATTAGGACCCCAGGGAGAGGATATGGTATTTATGGTAGATTCGGGAGCGGAGAGATCAAGCGTAACTAAAATACCGGAAGGAATGGGATTGGGTGAAAAACAAGTCAGAATCTCGGGGGTAGGAGGGAAAGTGATGACTGCCCCCGAGGTAGAAGGGGTGGTGGTAAAATATGAGAATCGAAAGGCCATGGAGGACTTAATCTTGGTACCCCAGGCAGGGATAAATCTGATGGGGAGGGATTTGCAAATTCAATTAGGAATGGGAACAGCCCCCGTAGGGGGACAGATAATAGTCCAACTGTATAAACTGACCACAGACGACGAGGAAAGAATAGTTTCACAGGTGTGGGCCAAGGAAGGAAACCGGGAAGGGCTACAGATTCCACCCTTGAGAATAGCTCTGAAAGAGGAAAGTGAGGTAGGACAGGTAAGACAATATCCAATTTCTATGGAAGGAAGGAAAGGACTCCAGCCAATTATAGAGAACTTACTAATGGACGGTATATTAGAGAATTGTATGTCTCCATACAACACACCAATACTCCCGTAAGGAAGACCGACGGGACGTTCCGACTGGTCCAGGACCTTAGGGAATTGAATAAGGTAGTTAGTGCGCGACACCCGGTAGTCCCGAACCCGTATACCATAATGGGACGGATACCCCCTAACCACAGGTGGTTCAGTGTGGTAGATCTTAAAGACGCTATTTGGAGCTGCCCCCTGGCTGAAGAGAGCAGGGACCTTTTTGCGTTTGAATGGGAAAACCCAGAGACACGAAGGAAACAGCAGTATCGGTGGACTGTGCTCCCTCAGGGATTTACAGAATCCCCGAACCTGTTCGGACAGATATTAGAACAAGTATTAGAGGACGTCCCGAGGACTGACGAGACACAGCTGTTGCAGTATGTGGACGACCTGTTACTATCGGGGGAAGAAGAGGAGGCAGTTAGGGACGCGACCATAACCCTCCTAAACTTTCTGGGGGGAAAGGGGTTGAGAGTGTCTAAAAGTAAGTTACAGTTTGTAGAACAGAAAGTTAGATATCTAGGATACCTGATTAGCGATGGGAAAAGGAGAATAAACCCAGAAAGAATAGCGGGATTTACCGGACTCCCGATACTGAAAAACAAGAAGGAGATCAGGAAGTTTCTTGGACTGATTGGATATTGTAGATTATGGATAGACGATTATACCCGACAAGTTAGGTTTCTATATGATAAGTTAGGTGAGGAAAATAATAAGGTAAAGTGGGAATCCAGGGACGGACACCAGTTTAGGAAACTAAAGTACAGTTTGATCACCGCACCTGTACTGGCCCTCCCGTCTATTGACCAACCATTCCATCTCTTCGTAAATGCAGAAAATGGAATTGCGCTGGGAGTACTGACCCAAGAGAAAGGAGGGAAGCGGCAGCCCGTCGCGTTCCTCTCCAAACTCTTGGATCTAGTATCGCGGGGATAGCCAGTATGTATTCAAGCGATTGCAGCAACAGCAGTATTAGTGGAGGAAAGTAGGAAACTCACATTTGGAGGAAACCTGGTAATGTCCACTCCCCATACGGTCCGGACCATACTAACTCAGAAGTCCAGTCGGTGGCTGACGGATTCTAGAATCTTGAAGTGTGAGCTTATACTTATGGAAAAGGATGATTTGACTATTGTAACGGACACAAACATGAACCTCTCCCAGGGTTCTCGGCGGGTGCTGAGCAGGAAGGGGAGTTACCAGAACATGACTGTAGTGAGATAATAGAACTTCAGACAAAGAGTAGGGAAGATTTAGAGGAACGACCGCTTGAAGAAGGGGAAAGATGGTTTATTGACGGTTCTTCCCGCTGTATGGACGGAAAGAGATATAGTGGGTATGCTATAATAACAGGAGAAGGGTTTGGAGGAGACAGGCAGGTTGCCAGGTGGTAGGTCAGCACAAACATGCAAACTGTATGCATTAATAAGGGCATTGGAACTATTGAAAGGAAAAGAGGGAACTGTGTATACGGACTCCAAGTATGCCTTTGGGGTGGTACACACCTTTGGGAAAATATGGAATGAGAGAGGGATGATCACAGCCAGAGGAAAAGAGTTGGCTCATGAGCAGTTAATTGAAAAAGCCTTGGAAGCACTATATTTGCCAGAAAGAATAGCGGTGGTCCATGTAGCAGGCCAGCAGAGAGGGAATTCGCTGGAAGCTAGAGGGAATAGAGCAGTCGATAGTGCCGCTAAGACAGCGGCGACAGAAGGAACGGTAAATATGCTGTCTCTGATACCGTTGAGAGAGCAAATAGAGAAGATTCTCGCAGGAGGAGGAGGATAAAATGAATGAATTGGGTGCCGGCGTTCCACGGATGGAAAGTGGTGGATGCCGGATGGAAAACAAATAATTACCAAGGGACTGACGAGGGATTTGATTAAACAACTACATTCGCAATCACACTGGGGAGCTCAGGCTTTGTGCGACACGATACTAAGGACTTATGCCTGTAGAGGCATTTATACTTTAGCCAAGCAGGCGGTGTCTGGTTGTGTAGTATGCCAAAGGGTGAATAAGAAGATAATGAGAGCTGTCCCATGGGGAGGATAACAATTGGCCAATAGGTCCTTCCAGAGAATACAGGTGGACTTCGCAGAACTACCAAGAGTACAGAAGTGGAAGTATCTTTTAGTTGTAGTGGATCATTTCACCAGGTGGGTAGAGGCATTTCCCACGATAAATGCCACTGCCCAGGCGGTCACTAAGATACTGCTGGAACAAATCATCCCACGGTACGGAGTCATTGAATCCATAGATTCTGATCGAGGAACCCATTTTGCTTCCAAAGTGCACCTGTTAATCTGTAGCACCTTGGGAATAAACTGGAAGCTGCATACTCCGTGGCACCCCCAGAGTTCTGGGAGAGTGGAACGGATGAATGCCACCCTCAAAATTCAAATAACTAAACTAATGGAGGAGACAGGGCTACCCTGGACTAAATGTTTACCAATTGCTTTGTTACGAATACAAACGGCACCCCAAAAGGATATTGCGGTGTCTCCTTATGAAATGTTGTTTGCATTGCCTTATCTTGGAAAGGTGGAAGGCACACCAACCTTTGAAGGAAGTGATGTGTTCCTGAGGAACTATTTACTGGCAGTGTCTCGTTCCCTTACAGAATTGAAAGCAAAAGGACTATTGGCTCAAGGTCCACCACTCGACTTCCCGATACATGCTGTAAAGGCCGGCGACTGGGTACTAGTCAAGAATTGGAAGGAGGAGAAACTCCAGCCCCGGTGGACCGGCCCATACCTAGTATTACTGACAACCGAGACAGCAGTACGAACAAAAGAAAAAGGGTGGACCCACGCAATCCGGGTTAAAGGACCCGTTGACCCACCCGCTCCTGATAAAGAGGAACAGTGGATGGTGAAGCCAGGGAGTAAGCCCCTAACATTAACTTTTAGAAAAAATAAATGTATAATTAGCAGTATGAAAGGAGCAGTCGTGGTATTGCTTGCTCTGCATGTAATCAGGGTAAAAAGTATTAATAACTGTGATAAATGTTATCATCCTATCAGATACAGAGGGCGGACAACCAGATCATTAACCTATCATTCCCATGTGAACGATGCTTGCTATAACCTGAGGACTAGAACTATTTGTGAGAACGGGGCAAAGAAGTATTATATGGTAGAGAATAGGTGATATGTAGGGAAGTTTGGGTACGATACCTGCCCAGAGGGGGAGAGATGGGTTTGTATGACTAGGACAGGACAGTTTAGTCTCCCTTTCCATGCCTTAAGATGGACGTTAGACAAAATGAAGAAGGAAGTAATAACAAGGTTAACAAAAGTAGTAGTCACCAAGCCTCCCCACCTGCTCAGCCTCAATTGCACCGGACAATGTATGAAGAAATAAAGAAGCAGATTGAGATCCCTGAAGGAGGGAAAAACCTGTTTGTGGACTTGGCCCTCTGGATAGCTGGAATCCTGAATGTGACTAACTGTTGGGTCTGTGGCGGACCACTGATGAGCTCACGTTGGCCGTGGAGAGGATCCATTGTTGAAGTATGGGACCTGATGGAGTGGAACCTGACAGTTGGACAAGACCGAGATCCCCTGGCATGGGTCCTGACAGACGCTCCGGTTGGGACTGAGTGTATCGCTAGGCCCTGGGCAAAGGATGCCGTCCTAGTAGGCAGCAGCCCCTGCCAGCGCATCGTCACCCAGTGGCCAAATCGGTCCCGAGTGTGGTGGCCAGAGGAGCCTAAATGGTATCCAACTAAGAAAGATGGGAGAAACTGCACTATCTGGATGAAGACCGATGGAATGGAATCGACTGGGCTATGGAACTGCACCGGGAACAACCCTTATCAAGGAACCCCGGTGTTGCGAGATATATGGGACAAGGTTACCTCTAGTGGACCAGCCCCTGAAGGACTGTTATGGATATGTGGACACAAGGCATACTCAGTGTTGCCAACAAATTGGAGCGGGACTTGCTTTATTGGACTGGTACAACCGGGATTTTTCCTGTTAAACACCGAAGAAGGGCGGTCGCTAGGAACACCTGTATTTGACGACCTATATCGGGAGAAGAGGAAATTAGACATTGGAGAATGGGAAGATGATGAACGGCAACCCGCAAGAATCATCTCATACTACGGACCAGCCACTTGGGCACAGGATGGATCCTGGGGCTACCGAACCCCGGTATACATGTTAAACCGGATCATAAGACTCCAGACAGCACTGGAGGTAATTACCAACCAAACTGCAGGGGCACTGGAGATATAACCATATAACCATATAACAATTACAGCACGGACACAGGCCCTCTCGGCCCTTCCAGTCCGTGCCGACCATTTGTTCTCCCCTAGTCCCATCTACCTGCACTCAGACCATACCCCTCCATTCCCTTCACGTCCATATACCTATCCACTTTACTCTTAAATGTTAAAGTCAATCCTGCCTCCACCACTTCTGCTGGAAGCTCATTCCACACAGCCACCACCCTCTGAGTAAAGAAGTTCCCCCTCACGTTGCCCCGAAACCTCTGTCCCTTAATTCTCATGTCATGCCCTCTTGTTTGAATCTTCCCTACCCTCAATGGGAAAAAACGTATCCACGTCAACTCTGTCTATCCCTTTCATCATTTTAAAGACCTCAATCAAGTCCCCCCTTAACCTTCTGCGCTCCAAAGAATAAAGACCTAACTTGTTCAACCTTTCTCTGTAACATAGTTGCTGGAACCCTGGCAACATTCTAGTAAATCTCCTCTGTACTCTCTCTATTTTGTTGACATCCTTCCTATAACTAGGCGACCAAAATTGTACACCATACTCCAGAATTGGTCTTACCAATGCCTTGTACAATTTTAACATTACTTCCCTACTCCTATATTCAATGCTCTGATTATAAAGGCCAGCACACCAAAGGCTTTCTTTACACCCTATCTACATGCGATTCCACCTTCAGGGAACTATGCAGTTATTCCTAGATCCCTCTGTTCCACAGCATTCCTCAATTCCCTACCATTTACCATGTACGTCCTGTTTTGATTTGTCCTGCCAAGATGTAGCACTTCACACTTATCAGCATTAAACTCCATCTGCCATCTTTCAGCCCACTTTTTCCAAATGGCCCAAAATCTCTCTGTAGACTTTGAAAATCTACTTCATTATCCACAACACCACCTATCTTAGTATCATCTGCATACTTACTTATCCAATTTTCCACCCCATCATCCAGATCATTGATGTACATGACAAACAACAATGGACCCAACACAGATCCCTGAGGCACCCACTGGTCACCGGCTTCCAACCTGACAAAC
The DNA here is from genome assembly GCA_035221665.1 of Okamejei kenojei. Lineage (NCBI taxonomy): Eukaryota > Metazoa > Chordata > Chondrichthyes > Rajiformes > Rajidae > Okamejei > Okamejei kenojei. The sequence goes on along the minus strand of JAVHYY010000323.1, from coordinate 17,625 downwards.
AGCCATCCACCATTACTCTCTGACATCTCCCATTCAGCCACTGTTGAATCCATCTTGCTACTCCGCCATTAACACCCAAAGATTGAACCTTCTTAACCAACCTTCCATGGGGAACCTTGTCAAAGGCCTTACTGAAATCCATATAGACAACATCCACTGCTTTACCCTCATCAATTTCCCTAGTTACCGCTTCAAAAAATTCAAGAAGGTTTGTCAAACATGACCTTCCAGGCACAAATCCATGTTGACTGTTCCTGATCAAACCCTGTTTATCCAGATGCTGGCAAAGCAGCAGACACAGATGAGAGCAGCAATATACCAGAACCGGTTGGCCCTAGATTACCTCCTGGCAGAAGAAGGAGGGGTATGCGGTAAATTCAACCTCTCTAATTGCTGTCTAAACATCGATGACAATGGACAGGCAGGGATGGACATATCAGAAGGAATCCGTAGGTTGGCACATGTTCCAATACAAAAGTGGAATTCGATTATGGGAACCCGATGGTGGGATTCCATCCTCGGAGGAACATGGTGGAGAACAGCGGGACTGCGTGTGTCTATGTGCATTGGCTGGGCTGATCTTTATCCCCTGTTGTATCCCTTGTTTTAGGGAAATTATTGCAAGGAGTATGTCAGATGCAGGCTGTAGTAGTGCCTATGGGAGAGAAAGGGGTAATACAGAAAATAATGATAATGCGACCAGGGAAGTTCCAGGATCCACAGGAAGAGGAGATTAGGACAATGTTACTTCAATTCGAACTGAAGGAGCTTGAAATTGAGGTTTCATCAATAGATGCGTAGCAAAAGAAAAAGGGATGATTGTGAGGGATAAAATGATTAAACCCCACCATTGTAAGGGTTCAGGAGAGGATTCTAACCGATAGAGGCCAGGGAGAGGTTTCTGGCACAGCTGTGGATTAAGTTACCAGAACTGAGTTACATCCCTTGAGTAAGGATTGATGGCATTGTATAGTGGTAGAAGGGAGTGATGGATGCGACCCATATCAGTAGAGACTAGTGATGGATGTGACCCTTGTCAGTAGAGACTTGTGATGGACGCGACCCTTGTCAGTAGAGACTAGTGATGGACGCGACCCTTGTCAGTAGAGACTGGCTTTTAATTCAGATACAAGAAAACTGTGACAGGTCAGTTGGAGGTGAGCAAACTGGGGTAGGTCATTTACAACTGAGCATGCTTAATAAAATAAATGAATATTACTGACACACCCCTGGTCAAGAAACTGCTCATTACCATGAACATGTATGGACATGCGATGTATGATGTGGGAGGTACTGGGGGGACGTACCTATAGATTGTGCACCTCAGTGCTCTGATTGGAGAGGGCCAGAAGGGGAGGTTACATGTAGAACTGTGTGTATAAAGGGGCTTTACTTGGAGAGGCACCCTACTCTGCAGACTCGCAAATAAAGCATTTCTTGTTGTCATGATTTAGTCTCTGAGTAGTGATTGTGAGCACAACCTATATCACTCACACACACACACACACAGAGCGAGAGAGAGAGAGAGAGAGAGAGAGAGAGAGAGAGAGAGAGAGAGAGAGAGAGAGAGAGAGAGAGAGAGAGAGAGAGAGAGAGAGAGAGAGAGAGAGAGAGAGAGAGAGAGAGATAATGAGGGGGGAAGCAGAGAGGGGAGAGAGGGTTAGGGGAAAGAGAGGAGAGTGGGAGAAGGGGAGAGGGGACAAGAGAGAATGTAGAGAGAGAGAGGGGGAGAGAGGAGAGGGTAGGAGAGAGAGAGTGGAGAGAGGGGTGAGAGGAGAGAGAGAGGGGTGAGAGAGAGTGGGGGGTGAGAAGAGAGAGTGGAAGAGAGGAGGAGAGAAAGAGAGAGAGAAAGGGATGAGAGTGAGGTGGGAGGGAGAGAGATTGGGGAGAGAAAGATAGGTGGAGAGAGAGAGACAGGGGACAGAGAGAGGGGAGAGAGAGAGAGACAGAGAGAAGGGGACAGAGAGAGAGAGGGGGAGAGAAAGGGGGGGAGAGAGGGGGGTAGAGAGGCAGGGCTGTCAACTCCCATTCATGAGAATCACACATTTCGCCAAATTCTCACGCTGATCACAGATTTCTCACACTCTGTCATGAGAAATTCTGTGATCAACGAAAATTTCGAAACTCATATCAACTGCATGGGCCATGAGAGTTGGAAGCAGGAGCAGCAACGGGGACAAATGCAGACGGGGAGCGGGGCTAGCAAGTGTTTGCCGGGCTGGCAAGTTGCTCACTGCAGCTCCGGCCATGGAGCAGCCTCAGTGCAAGGCGTCGGAAGCGTTGCGCTGCTGCCGTGAGGGTCTCGGTGCTAAATTCGCCCAGGTGACCGGCATGGATCAGGCTGCAGCTCGGTGCATCCTGGAGGACAACCAGTGGCTGCTGGAAGTAAGTACCAGGCACTGGGTAGAAACGGTGGAAGATAGTGGGCTTCAAATGGGGGCGGTTGGAGAAAGCATCCTGCTTGCCTGCTAGATTTTCACTTACTGTAACTGCAGGAAAAATGTTCCCGATGTATCTTGGGGGAGTTCAGAACCAGGGGTCACAGTTTAAGAATAAAGGGGGGGAGGCAGTTAGGACTGAGTTGAGGACAAACTTTCTTCACACAGAGAGTTGTGAATCTGTGGAATTCTCTGCCACAGAAGGCAGTGCAGGCCAATTCACTGGATGTTTTAAAGCGAGAGTTAAATTTAGCTCACAAAATCAAGGGAAATGGTGAAAAAACAGGAAAGAGGTACTGATTCTAGATGAATAGCCATGATCATATTGAATGATCATGGCATGTGAGGTTATCCACTTTGGTGGCAAAAACAGGAAAGTAGACTATTATCTGAATGGTGGCAGATTAGAAAAAGGGGAGATGCAACGAGACCTGGGTGTCATGGTACACCAGTCATTGAAAGTAGGCATGCAGGTACAGCAGGCAGTGAAGAAAGCAAATGGTAGTTTTCATTCATAGCGAAAGGATTTGAGTATAGGAGCAGTTGTACAGGGTTTTGGTGAGACCACACCTGGAGTATTGCGTACTGTTTTGGTCTCCAAATCTGAGGAAAGACATTCTTGCCATAGAGGAGGTACAGAGAAGTTCACCAGACTGATTCCTGGGATGTCAGGACTTTCATATGAGGAAACTCTGGATAGACTCGGCTTGTACTCACTAGAATTTAGAAGATTGAGGGGGGATCTTATAGAAACTTACAAAATTCTTAAGGGGTTGGATAGAATAGATGCAGGAAGATTGTTCCCGATGTTGTGGAGGTCCAGAACAAGGGGTCACTGTCTAAGGTTAAGGGGGTCTGAGATGAGGAAAACATTTTTCACACAGAGAGTGGTGAATCTGTGGAATTCTCTGCCACAGAAGGTAGTTGAGGCCAGTTCATTGGCTATATTTAAGAGGGAGTTAGATGTGGCCCTTGTGGCTAAAGGGATCAGGGGGTATGGAGAGAAGGCAGGTACAGGATACTGAGTTGGATGATCAGCCATGATCATATTGAATGGCGCTGCAGGCTCGAAGGGCCGAATGGCCTACTCCTGCACCTATTTTCTATGTTTCTATGAATAGTAGTGCTGGCTCAAAGGGCCAATGGCCTATTCCTGCACCTATTTTCTATGTTTCTATGCTTGAGTAGATGGCAATAAAACTCAAGCATGGGGGTAAAATGTGGTCGTAGAGTGATACAGTGTGAAAACGGGCCCTTCAGCACAACTTGCCCACACCCGCCTACATGTCCCAGCTACGCTACCTGCTTTTGGTCCATAACTCCAAACCTGTCCTATCCATGTATCAGTCTAACTGTTTCTTAAATGTTGGGATGGTCCCTGCCTCAACTACCTCCTAAGGCAGCTTGTTCCAAACACCCACCACCCTTTGTGTGGATAAAGTTACCCCTTAAAAAGTTACCTCTTAAAAATAGTTCATACAAAACACATTGAAATCCTACTTTTACAATGCACTAAAACATGATTTTAATACATCGAATTTCAAAATGTTCCTACCCTGGGAGGGGGGACACCCTTCTTCCACACCCTCTCCCCACGGTTGCTCCACTCTCTCACTGGGTACCCCCAAGGCCAGTGATCAGTGATCGCTCAGCCTCCCCACTTTCACAAACGCTCCGCGGTCCCTGGTTCAGATGGAGAACCCTGCCAGATGTGAGCAGGGAACTGAGGCCAGTTGTCCATGATGTTTGGATCTCAATGCTCAGCGCTTCATGTTTCGGAGTTGGCTAATGTTATTGATTTGTAATTAGCCTGATGACTTCAGGACAGTTTGTTACGAAAATGAAAGAAATGGTATCAGAATATTTATACAGCTGAGTGAGTATAATTTTATGGATGGGAATTGTGTTCAACCAATTGATGACTTCTTTGACAAAGTGACTAGCATGTTAGATAACAAGGAAGCCAATTAATGTAGCAAATGTTGTTATCCATAATTTGGTCTGTGAAGTGCCCCATAAAGGATTACTGCACTAGCTAAGCACCTGTGGACTTGAACGTAATAGGTGAAGTCCAGAGGGTCAGATATGGGGCTTCATGTGTAGGCCAGGTATTTGTCAGTGCAAAGGGACTAGGAGCAAGGCCAAGTGTGCATCCAGAGTCAAGGTCTGGAATAGTACTAGGTGTGCAGTCAAAGCTAGGAATATAATTTAGAAACATAGAAACATAGAAATTGGGTGCAGGAGTAGGCTATTCGGCCCTTCAAGCCTGCACTGCCATTCAATATGATCATGGCTGATCATCCAACTCAGTATCCCGTACCTGCCTTCTCTCCATACCCTCTGATCCCCTTAGCCACAAGGGCCACATCTAACTCCCTCTTAAATATAGCCAATGAACTGGCCTCAACTACCCTCTGTGGCAGAGAGTTCCAGAGACTCATCACTCTCCGTGTGAAAAAAAGTCTTCCTCATCTTGGTCTTAAAGGATTTCCCCCTTATCCTTAAGCTGTGACCCCTTGTCCTGTCCTAGAATTTACTCTAACCTTATTCATAGCTAATCCAATTTAAAGCATATATACTGCATTCAAGTGTAAGTTAAAAGACCCATTACAGTATGCACCATATTACACAATTTCAAGCTGAAAAATGCAAACGTTCCGTACCAATGGGAGAGGGGAGCTCCCTCGGACTTGGTCTCGCAATTTCTCACTCCCAACTCTCACCCAATGTTGGCAGCCCTGAGATATACCTGCCCCTGTTCGCCCCCCCATCCCACTCCCCCCACCCCCGCCTTACCCAACCCAGCATCGGATTTACATTTAAATTTGTGTTTCACCATGCTAGAGTTGTTCGAATTCGGTAAAGGGTATCCATGTCTTGGAGTATTTTGTGCAGTTTTGGTCCCCTAATTTGAGGAAGGACATTCTTGCTATTGAGGGAGTGCAGCATAGGTTGACAAGGTTAATTCCCGGGATGGCGGGACTCTCATACGCTGAGAGAATGGAGCGACTGGGCTTGTACACTCTGGAGTTTAGAACGATGAGAAGGTATCTTATTGAAACATATAAGATTATTAAGGGCTAGACATGTTAGAGGCAGGAAACATGTTCCCAATGTTGGGGGACTGCAGAACCAGGGGCCACCGTTTAAGAATAAGGGGAAGCCATTTAAAACGGGGATGAGGACACATTTTCACACAGAGAGTTGTGAGTTTCTGGAATTCTCTGCCTCAGAGGGCGGTGGAGGCAGGTTCTCTGGATATCAAGAGAGAGCTAGATAGGGCTCTTAAAGATAGCGGAGTCAGGGGATATGGGGAGAAGGCAGGAACGGGGAACTGATTGGGGATGATCAGCCATGATCACATTGAATGGCGGTGCAGGCTCGAAGGGCCGAATGGCCTCCTCCTGCACTTATTGTCTATTGTCTATTGTGCTGAGAAATTGATCTGGTTTTTTCGCCAAGACAAGCCTAATGTTTTCCAAATGTAGTGTCTCGGACATGTTTGTGAGTTTAGAATGTTACAGGGATTTTAGTACTTTTGACAGAGAGGAGAGGGAGAGAGGGATTCGAAACCCTTCACCTGTGACCCTAGATCTCTGGTCTACGTCACCCTATCTTGTACGATCTTGCAAAGAGCGTCGGTTGCTAAAACGCCAGTGTAAAACATCTCTTTCACTTTCTCCCTCTCTCCCTCCCTCTCTCTCAGCTCCCTCAGGTTTTCGAGGCAGAACAGTATGGTTTCCTTCAGCGTTCCCAAAGGATAACGGGTCATTCCTAGACCAGAGAAACGGATGAGACCCATCTGTGCCCTTCCCTACACACCAGCTTCTCCTGGTACATTCTAGCAGCAGAATTAGGCCATTCGGTCCATTGAGTCCACTCTGCCATTCAATCGTGGCTGATCTTTCTCTCCCTCCTAACCCCATTCTCCTGCCTTCTCCACATAACCCCTAACACCCGCACTAATCAACAATCTATCTATCTCTGCCTTAAATATATCCACTGACTTGTGGCCTCCACCGCCGTCTGTGGCAATGAATCCCACAGGTTCACCACCGCCTAAAGAAATTCCTCTTCTTCTCCTTCCTAAACGAACATATTTTAATTCTGAGTCTGTGCCCTCTGGTCCTAGATTCTCCCACTAGTGGAAACATCCTCTTCACAACCAATCTATCCGGGCCTTTCACTGTTCGCTCTCTCTCTCCCCTCCCTCTCTCTCCCCCAGCACGGAAACAGGCCCTTCAGCCCAACTTGCCGACACCAACCAACATGCCCCATCTACACTAGTCTAACCCCGACCAACATACCCCATCTACACGAGTTCCACCCCGACCAACATGCCCCATCTACACTAGTCCCACCCCGACCAACATGCCCCATCTACACTAGTCCCACCCCGACCAACATGCCCCATCTACACGTCCCCACCCCGACCAACATGCCCCAATCTACACGTCCCACCCCGACCAACATGCCCCATCTACACTAGTCCCACCCTGACCAACATGCCCCATCTACACTAGTCCCACCCTGACCAACATGCCCCATCTACACTAGTCCAACCCCGTCCAACATACCCCATCTACACTTCCCACCCTGACCAACATGGCCCATCTACACTAGTCCCACCCTGACCAACATGCCCCATCTACACTAGTCCAACCCCGTCCAACATACCCCATCTACACTTCCCACCCTGACCAACATGGCCCATCTACACTAGTCCCACCCCGACCAACATGCCCCATTTACACGTCCCACCCCGACCAACATGCCCCGTCTACACTAGTCCCACCCTGACCAACATGCCCCAACTACACTAGTCCCACCCCGACCAACATGTCCCATCTATACTAGTCCCTTTTGCCTGCATTTGGCCTATATCCCTCCAAACCTGTCCTATCGATATACCTGTAGGTTCCTATTCAATTTTTCCCACCCCCGCATATCTCATCTTAAACCCGTGTCCTCTGGTCCTCGATTCCCCTACTCTGGGTAAGAGACTCTGAGCGTCTACACAATCTATTCCTCTGGTGATTTTGTACACCTCTATAAGATCGCCCCTCATCCTCTTGCGCTCCGAGGAATGGAGTCCCAACCCTGCCCCAACTTCTCCCTGTAGCTCAGGCCCCTCGAGTCCCGGCAACATCCTCGTAAATCTTCTCCGCGCCCTTTCCAAGCTCGACGACATCTTTCCTGTAACACGGTGCCCAGAACTGAACACAATACTCTAAAATGCAGCCTCACCAACATCTTGTACAGCTGCAACGTGACCTCCCTCCCGACTTCTAGACTCAAAATTCTGACTGATGAAGGCCAAAGTGCCAAAGCCTTGTTGACCACCTTATCTACCTGTACCTTGATCTTCAAGGAACCATGTAAAGGGGAGGACTGATCTTATAGAGGTGCACACAATCACCAGAGGAATAGATAGTCTCTTGCCCAGAGTAGGGGAATCGAGGACCAGAGGGAGGGGAGATTTAATAGGAATCTGAGGGGCAACTTTTCCACACAGAGGGTGGTGGATGGCGGGAACGAGCTGCCGGCGGAGGTAGTTGAGGCTGGGACTATCACAACACTTAGACAGGTACATGGATAGGACAGGTTTGGCGGGATATGTGCCAAACGCGCGGGCTGCAGGTGGGACTAGTGTAGGTGGGGCATTTGGTTGGAGTGGACAAGTTGGGCTGAAGGGCCTGTTTCTGCATTGTAGAGGATAAAGGAACTGCATTGATTAGATTCCTAACACATTCTCCCTCTCCCTCTGTCTTTCATAGAAAATAGGTGCAGGAGTAGGCTATTTGGCCCTTCGAGCCTGCACCCCCATTCAATATGAACATGGCTGATCATCCAACTCAGTATCCTGTACCTGCCTTCTCTCCATACCCCCTGATCCCTTTAGCCACAAGGGCACATCTAACCCCCTCTTAAATATAGCCAATGAACTGGCCTCAACTACCTTATGTGGCAGAGAATTTCACGGACTCACCACTCTCTGTGTGAAAAATTATCTTCTCATCTCGGTCCTAAAAGATTTCCCCCTTATCCTTAAACTTTGACCCCTTGTTCTGGAGTTCCCCAACATCGGGAACAACCTTCCTGCATCTAGCCTGTCCAATCTGTTAAGAATTTTGTAAGCCTCCAGAAGATCCCCCCTCAATCTCCTCAATTCCAGCGAGTACAAGCCGAGTCTATCCAGTCTTTCTTCATATGGAAGTCCTGCCATCCCAGGAATCAGTCTGGTGAACCTTCTCTGTACTCCCTCTATGGCAAGAATGTCTTTCCTCAGATTAGGAGACAAAAACTGTACGAAACACTCCAGGTGTGGCCTCACCAAGACCCTGTACATCAGCAGCAGAACCTCCCTGCTCTTGTACTCAAATCCTTTTGCTATGAATGCCAACATACCATTCGCTTTCTTCACTGCCTGCTGCACCTGCATGCCTACTTTCAATGACTGGTGTACCATGACACCAAGGTCTCGTTGCATCTCCCCTTTTCCTAATTTGCCACCATTAAGATAATAGTCTACCCTCCAGTTTTTGCCACCAAAGTGGATAACCTCACATTTATCCACATTATACTGCATCTGCCATGCATTTGCCCACTCACTCTGCCTATCCAAGTCACCTTGCAGCCTCCTAGCATCCTCCTCACACCTAACACTACCCCCCAGCTTAGTGTCATCCGCAAACTTGGAGATGTTATATTCAATTCCCTCATCCAGATCATTAATATATATTGTAAATTAGCTGGGGTCCCCAGCACTGAGTCCTTGCGGTACCCCCACTATTCACTGCCTCTCATTCTGAAAAATGACCGTTTATTCCTACCCATTTGGCTTCCTGTCTGCCAGCCAGTTCTCTATCCACATCAATACTGAACCCCCAATAACCGTGTGGCTTCACGTTTGTATACTGAATCTCTTGTGTGGGACGTTAGCTTTGTCCGAAAGCCTTCTGAAAGTCTAGATATAACACTCCACTGGGTTCCTCTCATGCCCGGCCTATATCCACTCCACTAGTTAGATTCCTTGAAAAATTCATAAGATTCGTCAGACACATGATTTACCTTTCATAAATCCATGCTGACTTTGTCCAATGATTTTCACCTACCTTTCCCAAATGGTCTGTCACTATCATCTAACTGTCTGTAATTCCGTTTTTCCTCTTTCGCTCCTCCCTTTTTAAAAAGTGTGGTTACATTAGCTACTCTCCAAACTCATCAGGAGCTACTCCAGAATCTAAAGAGTTTTGAAAAACTATCACTAATGCATCCGACTATTTCCTGGGGGTACTTCCTCAAGTACTCTGGGATGCAGTTTAGGCGGCTGGCCCTGGGGATTTAAATTGACCTTTAATCCATTCAATTTACCTAACACCCACTTCCCGGCTAACCTGGATTTCACTCAGTTTCCTCCAACTCATTGACCTCGCCCTCCGATCCCCTGCTATTTCCAGCAGATATTAATTATGTCTTCCTTAGTGAAGACAGAACAAACTAGATATATTAAATTGGTCTGCCCATGTCCCCATTGTTCCCCCATGATCTATTCACCAGTTTTCTGACTGCAAGGGGACCTACATTTGTGTTTAACTAACCTTTTAAACTGCTATAATTGCTTAAAAATCCAGCTAAATTTCAAGATATCACTGGTGATTGTAATGAAATGAATGGCTACTGGATATTATTGCATATTTGAGGTCTGAGCATGCTATATATCATCCTTTGAAAAACAGTTGTTTGGCAGTAACAAAAGTTTCCATTTTGTAATGTTTATACTACACATAGGAGTTAATTTCAATTCAATCAATTCAACTCATGCTTTAATGGAAATTCACAGATACAATATATGGGTAACAAAGAAACGAAATGCAGTTTAGTGTCAGTACGTAGTGATAGCAATATATAGATAAATATAGATAAATAAATACAGATGTGGAAATCTATCGGCGGGACTCCGAGTTACCGCAGCCAGTGCGATTGGTATTATTCAATAGAAGCTATTGTTCCCTCATCCTGCTGGTGAGCGGGGGACCTGGCTCCTGTACCTGGCCTCCCCGATGGTAGGAGGGCAAACAGTCCATGGTTAGGTGGAGGGTCCTTGATGATCTTTCCCAGCCCGTCTCAGACAACCGTTTTCGGTGGAGGGCATCCATGGCAGGAAGCGGGGCAACCGATGATGTACTGGGGCGGGTTTTTCACCACCCGTTGTAGTGCCATTCCTGTCCAGACTGCTACGGTGTGCAACACTGCTGTACCATACCGTAAAGCAATACTCGTGGTCAGGATGCTTTCAATGGTGCTCGGTAGAAGTTGGTCAGGATCGGGTGGGGACAAGGAAGTTGGGCTTTTTTTAGCCTCCTCATGAAGTAAAGGCGCTGCAGACTGCACCTTTTTGATCACTTTATGTGTCGAGGGACCAGGACAGGTTCCTCCGAGAATGTGTACCCCGAGGAATTTGTATGTTGGAGACCCGCTCCACCTCCTAGTCAGGCCGTTTATATGGATGGGGGTGTGTCTGCCCTCCCCCACCTGTTCTTTCTGAAGTTGACAATGATTTCCTTTGTTCTCTTTCTGGGAGTGTTTGAGACGAGGTTGTGTTATTGTGGCAACGACACCCAGTGTTTGTCAGGTGCTGATGGGACCTCCTCGCCTGTAGGCTGACTCGACGTTAATTCGTGCTGATCATTCCTAACACCGTGTGTCTCGTCGGCAAATTGTTATGATGGCGTTGGAGCCAATACTTAGGATGCAGTCATGGGTGAAGAAGGAGTAGAGGAGAGGACGAGCACACAGCCCTGTGGCACGCGGGGGGCGGGGGCCGGTGTTCAGCGTTTATAGTTGGAGGAGGTGAGGTTGTTGACCCTAACAGACTGGGGTCTGTTTATGAGGAAATCCAGTATCCCATTTGCAGAGGGAAGTGGAGATGCCAAGACCGCTCGCTGAGTTTTGGTGATCAAGCTAGCGGGTATGACACGTGTTAAAGGCGGAGCTTGAAGTCAATGAACAGCAAACCAATATGTAGGTGTTATTGCTGTCCAGGTGGGTCAGGGCCAGAGTAGTAGGGGCCCGCCGATAATGAGGCATCCTCTGTTCACGCTGTTGGACCGTAGGCAAACTTTGATGGGGTCCCAGTGTGGGGGGGAGGCTCCTGGCTATTTGAGGTGAGCCAAGATCAACCGCTCGAAGCACTGGGAACTTGGCGATGACAGGGGTGAGTGCCACTGTGGCCGGAATCGTTGAGACCGCTGTCGTTGATTGTTTGTGGCCCTGGCACAATGGTGAGGTACTCTTGAGGCAAGTGGGCCCGAGGACGACCCTGGGCCAGTGAGAGGTTGAAGATGTCAGTGAGACCAGGGATAGTGTCCTCAGGGCACATGCCCTGAGCACCCGCCCGGGTGTCATCGGGGCCGGCAGCTTTGTGCTCATTCACGCTTGCTCAGTGCATCTTGTACCAGCAGAGGTGGGATAAGACTGATGGAGGTAAGGCTGGTTTGCAGTCGTCAGGGTTAGGAGGGAGGCATTGTCCTGGGGGGGGGGTGGTTGACTTTATGGTAATCACGTCAATGATTGATTCCTTGCCACATGCGCCTGGTTCAGAGTTGTTTCGGAAATGCTCCTCGATCCGGGACCGCCGATTTGTGATTGAAATTAGCAATTCCTAATTCCCTTTTTTTCAGATTGGCCCTGGATGAAGCTGTATCCCTCAGCATCGCCAGATTTGAAAGCGGTCGTCGCGAGCCTTCAGCAGTATCTGATGGACCGTCCCTGCTCATCCACGGCATTCTTTTAGGTAGTCGGTTTATCCTCTTTGCGTAGGTGACGTTTTCTCCGGCCCCTCTTCTCACTCTCTCTCTCCCCCTCCCCCCCCCCCCTCGTCTCCCCCTCTCTCCTCCACCCCACTCTCTCGGTCACCCCCCACTCTTCTCTCCCCCCGCCCACTCTCGGTCCGCCCCTCATCCCCTCTCTCCCCCCCAAACTCTCACTCCCCCCTCCTCTCTTACCCCCCTCTCTCTCCCCCTCTCTCTCTCCCCCCTCTCTCTCTCCCCCCTCTCTCTCCCCCCTCTCTCTCCCCCTCTCTCCCCCCAATATCTCTCTCCCCCTCTCTCTCTCTCCCCCTCTCTCTCACCCCCCCTCTCTCTCTCTCCCCACTCTCCTCCCCCCAATCTCTCCCCCCTCTCTCTCCTTTCCCTCTCTCTCACCGCCTCTCCTCCCTCCCTCCCTCTCTCTAACTACCCCTCCCTCTCGTCCCCCTCTCGTCGCCCCCTCTATCTCTCCCCTCGGTCTCTCACTCCCCCTACTCTCTCACCCCTCTCTCTCTCTTTTATCCCCTCTCTCCTCCCCCTCATCTCTCCCCCTCTCTCTCTCCCACCCTACTCTCTCTCCCCCCTCTCTCGCCCCCTCTCACCACTCTCACCCCTCTCCCCCTCTCCCCCCCTCTCCTCTCCCCCCTCCCTCTCTCCCCCTCTCTCTCTCGACCCCTTCTCCTCTCCCCCCCTCACTCTCCCCCATCTCTCTTCTCACCCCATCTCTCCCCTCTCTCCCCCCCTCTCCTCCCCCTTTCCCCCCTCATTATCCCCCCTCTCTCTCTCCCGCTCCCCTCTCCTCCCCACCCCCTCTCTTCTCCCCCCCTCGCTCCCTCTTTTTCCTCCCCCCTCTCCTTCCCCCTCTCATCTCACGCTGCCCTCACTCTCTCCCCCCCTCTCTTCTCCCCCTCTCTCTCCCCCCTCTTGTCTCTCTCCTCACCGCCCTCTCTCTCCCCTCTCCCCCTCTCTCCCCCCTCTCTCTCCCGCCCCTTTCCTCTCACCCCCTCTGTGTTCTCTCTCCCCCTCTCTCTCTCCCCCTCTCTCTCTCCCCTCTCTCATCCCCCCCTCTCTCTCCCCTCTCCCTCTTCCCCCCACTCTCCCCCCTCGTCCCTTCCACGTCCCATCTCTCACTCGTCCCCCTCTCTTCCCTCTCCCACTCCTCTATCGATCCCCCCACTATCTCTCCCTCATCTCTCTCCCCCTCTCTCTCCCCCCTCCCTCCCCCTCTCTCTCTCCCCCTCTCTCTCGTCCCCCTCCCTCTCTCTCCCCTCTCTCTCCCCCACTCTCCCCCGCTCATCCCCCACTCCTCTCTCCCCCTCACTCCCTCTCCCACTGCTCTCTATCGATCCCACCTCTATCTCTCCCCCTCCTCTTCACTCCCCCCTCTAACACCCCCTCTCTCCTCTCCCCCCCCTCTCCCCACCCTACTCTCACCCCACCTCTCACTCTCCCCACCCCACTCTCCGGTCCCCCCCACTCTGTTATCTCTATCTCCCCCTTTCTCGTTTCTGACACTGTATGTTTCGTTGTCACTTGCGGATTGAGCACCAAGGCATATTCCTTGTATGTGAATACTTGGCCAAATAACTTATTCCATGCATTCCCCCCCCCTCCTTGCACAACACTACACCGCCCTCATAACACACCTCTCTCATCCCCCTCATTCACACCACTCACCCCTCTATCCCCCTCACACACACAGCCTGTGTCTGTCCACAACACCCCAACCTTCCATACACTCCACCCTCATACACCCTCTCTTTCTCCCTACCTCTCTCTCCCCCTCTCTCCTCCCTCTCTCTCGCACCCCCCTCTCTTCTCCCCCTTCCCTGTCTCCCTCTCCCTCTCTCCTCCTCTCCTTCTCTATCGTCATACCTCCTATCTCCACCCTCTCTCTCCCCTATCTCTCTCATCTCCTCTCCTCTCTTCCTCCATTCTCTCTCTCCCCCCTCCCTCACTCGCCCCTTCCCGTTCACACCCCCCGTCCCCTCTTCTACCCATCTCCTGGCCTCTCTCCCTTCCCTCTCTCACCCTCTCCCCCTCTCTCCTCCCTCTGTCTAACCCCCTCTCTCCCCCTCGCTCTTTCCCCCTCCTCGCTCCCCCTCTCCCTTCCCCCGACTTCCCCCTCTCTCCTCCCCCTCTCCCCTCCCGTCTCTCCCCCCCTCTCCCCCTCCCCTCTCCCCCACTCCCCCCTCTCTCTCCCCTCTCCCCTCTCTCTCTCCCCCTCCTCTCTCCCCCACTCACCCCCTCTCTCTCCCCCTCTCTCCCCCCTCCTCTTCTCTCCGCCCTCTCTCCCCCTCGCTCTCTCCCCCTCTCTCCCCCCTCTATCTCACCTCCTCTCTCTCCCTCACTCCTCTCCCAACCCTCTCTCCTCCTCTCCTCTCTTCCCCCTCTCTCTCCCCCTCTCTGTCCTCTCCCTCTCTCTCCACCCCTCTCTCTCCCCCTCCGTCTCTCCCCCCTCTCCCCCCCTCCCCCCCCCCCTCTCCCCCTCTCTCTCCCTATCTCTCTCCCTCTCTCTCACACCCCCTCTCTCCCCCCTGCTCTCTTTCCCCTCCCTCTCTCCCCCTCTCTCACCCCCACATCCCCCTCTCTCTCGCCCCTCCTCCCCCTCTCTCCCTCTCTCATCACACCTGCCTCACTCCCACCCCTCCCCTCTCTCCCCCACATCACCCCCTTCTCTCTCCCCTCCTCCCCTCACCTCTCGTCCCCCCACTCTCTCTTCCCACCACTCCTCCCCCTCTCTCTCCCCCTACTCTTCCCCCTCTCTCTCCTCCCCCACACTCTCTTCACCCCTCTCTCTCTCCCCCTCTCCTCCCCCCTCTATCCGCCCCCTCTCACTCCCTCCCATCTCTTCACCCTCTCTCCCCCTCTCTCTCTTCCCCCTCTCTCTCCCCCTCTCTCGTCCCCCTCCACTCCACCCCTCTCTCTCCCACTCTCTCTCCCCCCTCTCTCTCCCCCTCGTCTCCCCTATCTCTCTCCCCTATCCTCCCCTCTCTGCTCCCCCATCTCTCCCCCTCTCTCTTTCCCCTCTCTCTCCCCCTCTCTCTTCCCCCTCTCTCTTACCCCTTCCTCCCCCTCTCTTCTCCCCACCTCATCTCTCTCGCTCTCCCCCCTCTCCTCCCCCCCTCGCTTCCTCCCCCCTCTCTCTCCCCCTCCTTATCTCACTCCCTCTCGCCCTCTTCTCTCCCCCCCTCTCTCTCCATCTCTTCCCCCCACTCTCACCTCTCTCGTCCACCTCCTCCCATTCCCTCCTCGTTCCCCGCTCTCACCCCTCTCAACGTCATTCTCCCCCTCCCTCTCTGCCCACCTCTCTCTCTCCCCCACCTCTCCTCTCTCCCCACCCTCTCTCCCCCACTCCTCCTCCCCTTCCATATCTATCTCGCCCTCACTCTATGACCCTCTCCTAGGATCGCTCCCCCTATCTCTCTCCCCTCCCTCTCTCTCTCCTCTCTCTCCCCCTCTCTCCTTCCCCCTCCCTCTCTTTTCCCCTCTCTTCTCCCCCTCTCTCTCGCTCTCTCCCCCTCTCTCCCCCTCTCTCTCTCACCCCTTCTCACTTCCCTTCTCTCTAACCCCCTCTCTTCTCCCTCCCCCTCCCTCGCATCTCCCCCTCCCCCTCCCCCTCTCTCTCTTCTCTGCCCCTCTCTTCTCTCAGCCCCACTCTCTCCCCCTCTCTCTCGTCCCCCCCTCTCATCCCCCTCTCCTACCCCCGTCTCTCTCTCTCTCCCTCGCTCTCCATCCCCCTCGCCTCGTCCCCCCTCTCTCCCCCTCTCTCTCCTCCGCCCACGTCTCCCCCTCTCATCCCCCTCCTCTCACTAGACTCCCCCTCTCTCTCCTCCCCCTCTCTCTGCCCCCCTCTCTATCTCCCCCTCATCCTCAATCCCCCTCTCTCTTCCCCCACTCTCTCTCTCCCCTCTCTCTCCCTCCCCCCACCCTCTCTCTCACCCCTCCCCTCTCTCCCCTCTCTCTCCCTCCCTCCTCCCCTCCTCTAGCCCCCCCGCTCTCGTCCTCCCCTCTCTCTCCTCCGTCGTATCCCTCCCCCTGCCCTCTCCTCCCCCCTCTCTCTCCCTCCCTCTCTCAGCCCTCTCTAGCCCCCCTCTCTCTCCGCATCTCTCTCCTCTCTCTCCCTCCCCCTCTCTCTCTCAACCCGCCCTCTCCCCTCCCTCGCCTCTCCCCCTCCCTCTATCTCCCCCCTCTTCTCTCCCTCCTCACTATCTCCTCTCGACTCCCCCCTCTCTCCCCCTCTCTCTCGTCTCCTCCCCCTCTCTCTAGCCCTCCCCCTCCTCCACTCCCCCTCTCTCTTCCCCCCTCTCTCTCCCCCCCTCTCTCTCCACTCTCTCGCTCTCCGCCTCTCCTCTCTCTCTGCCCTCCTCCTCTCTCCGCCCCCCTCTCTCATGTCAGCCTCTCTCTCTCTCCCCCACGTCTCTCTCAGAACCTCTATCACTCTCTCCCCCTCTCTCTCCTCCCTCCCCTCGCCTGCCCCCCCTCCTCTCTCTCTCCCCGCCTCTCTCTCTCTCTTTCCCCCCTCTCTCTCATCTCTTCTGTCCCCCCCTCCTCTCACTCTCTCCGTCACGCCCCCCCCTCTCTCTCTCTCTCCACTCTGCCCCTCTCATCCTCTCGCCTCTCTAACCCCTCTCTCTCCTCTCCCCCTCTCTTCTCTCTCTCTCTGCCCACCCTCTCTCTCTCTCATCTGCCCATCCCTCGCTCTCTCTCCGCCCCTCTCTCTCTCCCTCTCTCACACTCGTCCACTCTCTCTCTCACCCTCCCTCCTCAGTCTCTCCACGCCCCTCTCTCTCTCTCTCTCCACTCTCTCTGCTGCCCCCCTCTCTCTCTCTCCCCCCTTCTTCTCTCTCACTCCTCTCTCTCTGCCCCTCTCTCTCTCTCGCCCCTCTCTCTCTCTCAACTTGCCCCACTCTCTCTCTCACTGCCCCACTCTGCACTCTCCGCCCCTCTCTCTCTCTCAGCTCCGCCCCTCTCTCTCTCCGTCCTCCGCCCCTCTCTCTCACTCTCTCCCCCCCCTCTCTCTCTCTCGCGCCCTCTCTCTCCTCTCTGCCTCTCTCTCTGCCCTTTCTCTCTTCTCTCTGCCCCCTCTAATCTCTCTCCCTCTCTCTCTCTCTCTCTCTCTCTCTCGTTCTTTCTCCGCCACTCTCTCTCTCTTCCGCCTCTCTCTCTCTATCTCCCCTCTCTCTCTCTCATCTGCCCCCACTCTGTCTCCCTCTCACCTCTCCCTCTCACCCTCTGCCCTCTCTCGTCACTCCCACAACCTACTCTCTGCCCCGCTTTCTCACTGCCCCATATCTCTCTTCCTCTCCCTCTCCTCTCTCTCTCTCTCTCTCTCCTTGCCGTCCCTCTCTCTCTCTCCACCCCATCTCTCTCTCCGT
>JAVHYY010000322.1:0-81144 GCA_035221665.1 Okamejei kenojei | reverse complement strand
GCCACCACCCCCCCCCCCCCCCCCCCCACCCCCCCCCCCCCCACCCCCCCCCCCCCCCCCCCCCCCCCCCCCTGACGTTACCAGTACCCGATCCCGTACACGTCCCTTCCACGGTTCAAGTTCCCGTTCCAAGTTAACAGTTTCCGTAGACCGTTAAATTTCACGTTACAGTTACAGTTCACCTTTAAAGTTTCCAGTTCACGTTAACGTTCAAGTTCAAGTTCCGGTTCCACCGTTTCACGTTCCCGTCACGTTCAAGTTACCGTCAAGTTTACAAGTACCCGTTCAAACACCAGTTAAAGTTACGTTCAACGTTACAGTTCCACGTAAGTCACCACTTTCCAGTGCAACAGGTTAACAGTTCCAGTTCCACGTTTTCCCGTTCCAGTTAACGTTCCCGTTACCGTTAAAGTTACAGTTCCGTTCCGTTCCAAGTTCCCGTTCCCGTTCCGCTTCCCGTTCCCGTTCACACGACTACCCCCCCCCCCCCCCGTTCCCGTTAAACGTTCCGTTCACAGTTCTCGTTACAAGTTAAGTTCAACGTTAAAGTTACAGTTCACGACAAGTTCAAGTTACCCGTTCAGTTCCGTTACGTCATGTACACGTTCACAGTTAACGTTAAAGTTAAAGATAACGTTCATCGTCCCGTTCCAGTTCCCGTTCCCGTTCACGTTCAAAACGTTACAGTTCAAGTTAACAGTTCCAGCTTTACCGTTCCCGTTACCCGTTCCTCACGTTAACAGTTCAAGTTTAACGTTCCCGTAACCCGTTCACTGTTCCAGTTCACGTTACACAAGTTCACGTTCCCGTTCACGTTACCCGTTCCGTTACACGTTAACGTTCCAACCCTTCACGTTCCGTTAAAGTTCACGTTCCCGTTACTACGTTCAAACGTTACAATTTAACACGGTTCAACGTAAAGTTACCGTTCCCGTTCAACAAGTTCAAAGTTCACACAGTTAAAGTTAAAGTTTCCCGTTAAAGTTTCCCGTTCCCGTTCACGTTCCCGTTCACGTTTACAGGTTACATTACAGTTACACGTTCCAGTAACAGTTCCAGTTCCAGTTAAACGTACACGTAAAAGTTCCCGTTACCATTTTACGTTACCTTCAAGTCCAGATTCCCAGTTACGTTCCAAGTTCTCCGTTACACCGTTCACAGTTGCCAGTTCAACCGTTACAAGGTTCCAAGTTCCAAATCCCGTTCAAGTTACAGTTACGTTCCCGTTTACACGTTCACACTAACACGTTCCGTTCACAGTTCCAGTTCCCGTTTCCATTCCCGTTCACGTCCCGTGTTCCCTTTTCAAGTTAACGTTCCCGTTTCACGTTCAACCTTCAAGTCTCAAAGTTACCGTTTTCCCGTTCCCGGTTCCGGTTCCCGTTCACGTTACCCGTTCACCGTCCCGTTCACGTTCCCGTTCACGTCAACCAGTTACACGTTCACTCACAGTTCCCGTTCCCGTAACAGTTAACGTTCCACGTTTCACCAGTTCCCGTAACAGTTAAAGTTACAGTTCCCTCAGTTAAAGTTACAGTAAAGTACCCGTACCGTTCACACGTTACACGTCCCTCGTTAAAGTTCACGTACCGTTCCCAGTTACCTTTACCGTTTCAACGTTACCCGTTCAAGTTCACCGTTAACGTTAACGTTCCCGTTCCCGTTCAACGTTCACGTTAAAGTTAAAGTTACTTTCTACAGTTACCGTTCCCGTTTCCAGTTCCCGTTAAAGTTAACGTTACAGTATTAAAGTTCAAGTTAAAGTAAAACGTTACCGTTCCAGTTCAAGGTAACGTTACGTTACACGTTCAAGTTACCAGTCCAAGTTAAAGTTCACCGTTAACGTTTAAGTTATAAGTTCAAGTACCAGTTAAAGTTCCAGTTCACTGTTCCTTTAACGTTACACGTTAAGTTCAAGTTCACGTTTAAAGTTAAAGCTTCACGTTCACCGTTCACGTACACAGTTAACAGTTAACGTTCAAGTTACCAGTTCCCGTTAAAGTTCAAGTTAAAGTTACAAGTTCACTTTAAAGTTACCGTTACAGTCAAGTTAAAAGTTCCAGTTCAACAGTTACAGTTAGTTCCGTTCAAGTTGACAGTTACAAGTTCAGTTTACAATTAAAGTTCAAGTTAACGTTCACAAGTTAAAGTTACACAGTTACCAGTTAGAAAGTTCAACGTTCACACAGTTAACGTTAAGTTAAAGTTAAAGTTATTACCTTTTCCCGTTCACCCAGTTCACCGTTCCCAGTTAACGTTACAAGTTTCAATGTTTACAGTTAAGTTAACGCTTACGTTACAGTTAAAGTTAAAGTTACAAGTTCCAGTTACCGTACAAGTTCCGTTATCGTTCAAAGTTCCAGTAACCGTTAACGTTAACGTCCGTTACAGTTACAGTCCAAGGTTACACGTTCAAATTTCACGTTACAGTTAACCGTGCGTAAAGGTTACCAGTACAGTTAACAACGTTAGTTTAGGTAAAAGTTAAGTTCACGTTCAAGTTCCAGTTCACCGTTAATCCCGTTAAAGGTTTAAAGTTCGTAAAGTTCCGTAAGTTAACGTTAAAGTTAAATTTCACGTTACATGTTAAAGTTCCCAGTTCACGTTATAGTTCAAGTTAAAGTTAAAGTTTAAAAGTTCCAGTTCCGTTAAAGTAAAGTTACACGGGTTACAGTAAATGTCAAGTATATGTTCAGTTCCGTTCACGTTCAGTTAAGGTTCAAGTTACCAGTTCACGTTCAGATAAAGTTCAAGTTAAAGGTTCCAGTTAAGTTCACGTTCAAGTACGTTAAAGTTACCGTTAAAGTTAAGTTACACGTTAAAGTTCAGTTACAACGTTTAAGTTTCAAGTTCAAGTCTCTAAGGTTAACGTTAAAGTTCAAGTTAAAGTTAAAGTTCAAGTTACGTTAACAGTTCAAGTTAAAGTTCAAGTTACAGTTACGTTAAAGTTCAGTTAAAGATAAAGTTACGTTTTTAAGTCAAGTATCACAGTTAACGTTAAAGTTACAGTTCACGTTTCAAGTACAAGTTCCCGTTAAAGTTCCAGTTTACGTTACCGTTTCCGTTACAGTCAGTTACCGTTCACAGTTAAAGGTTAAATGTTCCCGTTAACACGTTCAAGTAAAGTTCCTAGTCTACAAAGTTCAGTTAACGTTAAAGTTAAATGTTACCGTTACAAGTTAACGTTAACGTTTAACGTTACAAGATCAAGTTACGTTAAAGATTAAAGTTACAACGTTACAGTTAACGTTCCACGTTAACGTTTTCCAGTTCAGTTACAAGATTTCCACGTTCCCGTTCCGTTCCCGTAAAGTTCAAGTTTAAGTTAAAGTTAAACGTTACAGTTCTGTTAACAGTTTCAAGCATTCAAGTTCAGTTACAGTTCAGTTACCGTTAAAGTTACAGTTCAAGTTCACAACGTAAAAACGACTTAAGTTAGTTACAGTTAATAGTTACAAAGTTCACAGTTACAAGTTTACAGTTCCGTTAACTTAAAGTTACAGTTACACGTTCCACGTTCACGTTCACGTTCCCGTTTTAAAGTTCAGTTACGTTTACACGTTACAGTTCAGTTCACGTTACCCGTTCCAGTTTCCAGTTAACGTAGTTATTCACAGTTAAAGTTAAAGTTAGTTCAGTTAAAGTTACACGTTCAAAGTTAAAGTTAAACCGTTAACAGTTAACAGTTAAAAGTTCACGTTCAGTTCCGTTAGCAAGTTACGAGTTTACATACGGTTCGTTCAAGTCCAAGTTCAAGTTAAGTTCTTGTAAACAGTTACCCAATGTTCCACAAGTTCCAGTACGTTAAAGTTAAAGTTCCGTTCCAGTTCAAGTTTCCCGTTACAAGTTCAACAGTTAGTTAATGTTCCACGTTCAAAGTTCAAGTTCAAGTTTTTTAAAGTTCCGTTAAAGTTCCACAGTTAAAGTTACCGTTCAGTTCCAGTAACGTTCAAGACGTTCCAAGTTCGTACACGTTACCCAAGTTCAAGTTACAGTTACCAGTTAACGTAAAGTTACCGTTAACAGTTTCCCCGTTAAGTTCAACGTTACAAGTTCAAGTTAAAGTTAACCGTTAAAGTTAAAGTTCCCGTTACAAGTTAAAGTTTCACAGTTACCGTTACAGTTCCCGTTAAGTTCCGTTCACGTTACAGTTCAGTTCCCGTTCACGTTCACGTTCAGTTAAAGTTACACTGGTTTCGAAGTTAAAGTTAAAGTTAAAGTTACCGTTACAGTATAAAGTTCCAGTTAAGTTCAAGTTATCGTTCAAGTTTAAGTTAACAGTTCCGTTAAAAAGTTAAAGTTCAAGTTCACAGTTACAGTTAAAGTTTACCGTTAAAGTGCAAGTTCAACGTTACAGTTCACGTTAGTTCAAGTTAAGTTAAAGTTAAAGTTACACGTTAACAGTTCAGTTAACGTTAACGTTAAAGTTAAAGTTACAGTAAAGTTAAGTTCAAGTTAACGTTCACCGTTACCGTTAAGTTAAAGTTTAACGTATAAAAGTCAAGTATCCCGTTTACAGTTAGTTACGTCCCGTTCAGTACCAAGTTTAAGTTACAAGTTACCGTTAACGTTAAGGTTAAAGTTAAAGTTCAAGTTCACGTAACGTTACCCGTTCAGTCCATTAAGTTCACGATTAAGTTCCAGTTACAGTTCCAGTTACAGTCAAGTTACCAGTAAAGCTAAAGTTAAAGTTACAGTTAACAGTTCCACGTTCAAGTTTCCAGTTACCGTTCACAGTGTTCCAGTTCCACATTTAGTTCCGTTAAAGTTCACGTTAACGTTCTCGTTTACAGTTACCAGTTAAGACGTTAGTTAAAGTTAAAGTTTAAGTTACCGTGACTTACCGATTTCTTAACAGTTACATTAAGTTAGGTTACGTTCAAACAGTTACGTTACAGTTACGTTCAAGTTCCAAAGTTTAAACGTAACAGTTCACAGTTACAAGTTAACGTTCACAGTTAACTTAAAGTTACACGTAAGTTAAAGTTTCCGTAAGTCAAGTTACCAGTTACAGTTCAACGTTAACAGTTACCCGTTAAAGTTAAAGTTCACGTTTACAAGTTCACGTTCAGTTTACAGTTAAAGTTTTACAGTTTAAACCGGTTACACGTTCACTGTTTAAAGTTCAAGTTAACAGTTAAATGTTCCCGTTAAAGTTACCGTTCAGTTCCAGTTAGTAACCAGTTCTAAGTTCACGTTCCAAGTTCAACGTTCAAGTTTACCGTTAAAGTTACACGTTCAAGTTCCAGTTAGTTCAAGTTTACAGTTACGATTCACGGTTAAAGTTCAATTTAAAGTTAACAGTTAAAGGTTAAGTTAAAGGTTAAAGTTTAAACGTTAAAGTCTAAAGTTCAAGTTACAGTTACCGTTCAAAGATACCGTTTTAAAGTTAAAGTTCCAAGTAAAGTTAAATTCAGTTTCACGTTAAGTTAAAGTTACCCGTAACAGCGTTATAGTCACGTTAAGTTCCCGTTAAACGTTACCGTTAAAGTTAAAGTTCATGTTACAAGTTACAGTTCAGTTACGTTAAGTTAAAGTTAAAGTTAAAGTTCCCGTTAACGTTCCCGTTAAAGTTTAAGTTAAAGTTACAGTTAAAGTTCACAGTTAACGTTCAGTTAAAGTTCAAGTTAATGTCCCAGTTAAAGTTCAAGTTAACAATTTAAGTTAAAGTTAAAGTTCAAGTTCAAGTTCAAGTTAGTTAAGTTAACGTTCCCGTTTCCACGTTCCCGTTCAGTTACAACGTTAATCGTTGACAAGGTTACGTTCACCGTTCACGTTAACCGTTAAAGTTCCAGTACAGTTACAGTGTTCAGTTACGTTAACGTTCAAAAGACGGTAAAGTTAGTTCAGTTAAAGTTTCCGTTACCGTTCAGTTAAAGTACAACAAGTTACAGTTAAAAGTTACAGTTCAGTTAACGTTACAAGTTCACCGTTACCTTTAACGTTCACAAGTTAAAGTTAAAGTTCAAGTACAAGTTACAGTTAAAAGTAAAACCGTTAAAGTTAAAGTTACAGTTACAAGCTTACACGTTCCCGTAAAGTTACAGTTCCAGTTCAACGTTCACGTGTCCACAAGATTCACGTTACCAAGTTTCACGTTACAAGTTAACAGTTAAGTTACCTGTTCCCGATCACAGTTCACGTTAACGTTACATTAACGTTAACAGTTCCCGTTACCCGTTAAACGTTCCAGTTTACAGTTACAGTTACCCGTTCAAGTTAAGTTAACGTTACCGTTCACCGTTAAAGTAACGAGTTACAGGTACAGTTAGTTAACGTTAAAAGTTCCCTAAAGTTAAAGTTACACGTTCCAAGTTACGTTAAAGTTAACGTTCATTTTACAGTTTCACAGTTATCCAGTTTTAAGTTCAGTTAAAGTACCAGTTCACGTTCCGTACAGTTAAGTTCCGTTTTTTACACAAGTTCCAGTTAAGTTAAGTTCCACGTTCAACGTTTTAACGTTCGTTAAGTAACATTTACCAGTAACGTTACAGTTAAAGTTAAGTTCGTAAAGTTTACCCGATTACGTTAAAGTTTTCAAGTTCCAGTTAACAGTTTCCGTTCCCAAAGTTCCCATCCCGTTCCCGATCCCGTCCCGACCGGTTAAGTTCCCGTACCTGTGTTACAAGTTACAGTTACGGTACACGTTCAAGTTAAAGTTCAGATCAGTTAACGTAACAAGTTCAAGTTCGCGGTTCAAAGTTCCCAGTTCAGTTACGTTACAGTTACACGTTACGTTCCTTGTTTAGCTTAAAGTTAAAGTTAGTTCCAAGTAAAGTCAGTTGTTAGTTAAAGAGTTCAACAAGTTACCGTTACCGTTTCGTTCTTAAACGTTCCGTTCTCAGTTACAGTTACAGTTCAAGTTTCACGTTACCAACGTACCACGTTCACCCAGTTCCAGTTCACATTCCACGTAACCGTTCCCGAACCCGAACGTTAAAGTTAATTTCCGTTCCCGTTCAAAGTTTCCCGAACGTTCCCGTTACAAGTTTAAAGTTAAAAGTTTAACGGTACCGTTAAAGTACAGTTACCGTGTACGTTCACCGTTAGATTACCGTTAAGTTTCCCAGTTCACCGTTCCGTTCCGGTTAACCGTTCAGTTACAAGTTAAAGTTTAAAGAAACCACGTTCACCGTTTCCCTACCGTTCCGTTAAAGTTCGTTCACGTTCCCGTTCCAAGTTAGTTCCAGGTTCAAGTTAAAGATTACACTTAACGTTCCAGTTTAACGTTCAACGTTAAAGGTTCCACGTAAACGTTCGTTTCAGTTCAACGTTTAAACGTTCCGTAACTCGTTCCGTTCCAAGTTCAAGTTACAGTTCACGTTACAGTTCAAGTTCCCGTTAAGTTAGTTCAAGTTCCAAGTACACGTTCCACGTTCACAGTAACAGTTACAGTTCCAGTTCAGTTCAGTTACCGTTCAACGTTACCAGTTACCGTTCAATTAACGTTAACGTTAAAGTTCCAGTTATCGACGTTTACCGTTCACAGTTCACGTTTCCACAGTTAACAGTTCACGTTAAAAGTTTAATTTACCGTTACCCAAGTTATACCCGTTCACCCAGTTCAGTTCAAAGTTCCCAGTCCCGTTCCGGTTCACAAAGTTCACAGTTATTTTCCCGTACACGTTCAAAGTTAACGTTCCAGTAACAGTACAGATCACCAGTTCCACGTTCCCGTTCCCGTACCCGTTCCACAGTCACCAGGTAACGTTCACGGGTTCTAGTTCCCGTAAAGTACCGTTCCGTTTAGTTAAAAAGTTCCGATCACAGTTCCAGTTCACGTTTAAAAGTAAGTTAAAGTACCGTTAAGTTAAAGTTAACAGTTCAAAGTTACGTTCACAGTTACAAGTTCACCGTTACGTTCCCGTTAAGTTCACCGTTACCGATTCCGTCACGTTCCCACTCCGTTCGTTCAAGTTACAGTTCAGTTCAGTTCCGTCAAGATCAAGTTACACGTTCCCCCGTTCAGTTTTATTTCACGTTAGTTTAGTTCCCGTTACAGTAACTCGTTCCAGTTCAAGTTCCCGTAAAAGATCCCGTTAACAGTTCCGTTCCCTGTTAGTTCCGTTCCACGTTCACACGTTCAGTTCACGTTCCGTTCGTTCAAGTTCGCAGTTCACGTTAACCGTTCAGTTACGTTAAGTTAAGAGGTACCGTTTCAACAGTAACCGTTCACAACGTTTATAGTTCCAGTTAAATGCAAGTTTCAAGTTTCACGTTACGTTACATGTCTTCAGTTACCGTCAAAGTTCAACGTTAAGTTCACAGTTCAGTTCAGTTAACGTTAACAAGTTAACAATACGTTAAAGTTAAAGTTCAACCGTTAAAGTTACAGTTAAGTTACAACTAAAGTTCTGTTAAACGTTAAGAGTTCCAGTTTAAAGTCTACCGTTAAGTAAAGTTACGTGCAAGTTAACGTTAACGTTAAACGTTACCCAGTTAATGTTACGTTCACGTTACGTTAAAGTTCACAGTTACACGTTACGTTAACAGTTAAGTTCGTTAACGTTTAACGTTAAAGTTACAAGTTACCGTTTCAAAGTTAACAAGTTACCAGATTACATGTTACCAGTTCACCGTTACACGTACCCGTTCAAGTCTCAAAGTTACCCGTTCCACCAGTTAACAAGGTTAAACTGTTACCGTTAACGTTCGTTCAGTTAACGTTCGTTCCAGTTAAAGTTTCACGGTTACGTTCCAGTTTTCACCCGTTCCGTTCCCAGTTCCCGTACAGTTAAAGTTCCCGTTCCAGTTCCACGTTCCTCGTTAAAGTTCAGTTCACGGTTCCGTTCAAGTTAAACCCGTTCCGTTCAACGCTTAAGTTCCAGTTACGCTTCCAGTTCATAGTTAACCGTTACAGTTCAAGTTCCGTTTCAAAGTTAAAGTTACAGTTACGTTCAGTTACGTAAACGTTCCAGTTTTCAGTTACCGTTAAGTTCCCGTTCCAGGTTAACGTTACAGTATCAAGTTAGTTCCAGTTCACGTTCCCGTTCACGTTCCGTTCCGTTATCGTAAAGTTAACGTTCCGTCAACCGTTAAAGTTCACAGTTACCCGTTCCGTTCACGTTCCCGTTATGAACGGTTACACATTTATACCGTTCGTTCAGTTCCACGTAAAGTCCAGGTGGAAGTCTACGTCAACGGTTACAACGTAAAGTTAAAGTTCAGGTTACAGTAAAGATCACGTTAAAGTTCACGTTCCACGTTCCAGTTATCCACGTTAAAGTTCAAAGTTACCAGTTTCAGTTACGTTCAGTTCAGTTCCCGTCAGAGTTAAAGCTTAAAGTTAAAGTTAAAGTTTTAAAGTTAAAGTTAAAGAGTTAGTTAAAGTTAAAGTTCCAAGTCAACGTTAAAGTTAAAGATAAATTTACCAGTTAAAGTTCACGTTCACCGTTCCACAGTTCTAGGTTCCAGTTGACACGATCCCGTTCCAGTTCCGTTACCCGTTCACACCGTTACGTACAGTAAGTTCCAAGCAGTACAGTCAGGTTTAAGTTAAAGTATCGTTAAAAAGTTCTTACGTTCCGTTTAAAAAGTAAAGTTACAAGTTACCGTTTCACGTTCAAGTTCAAGTTTTACGCAGTTAGTTCCAGTTTAAAGTTCCCGTTCACTAGTCACGTTCAACAGTTCAGTTCACCGTAACACGTTCCACGTTCGTTAAAGTTACCAGTTCAACGTTACGTTAACAGTTCAAGTTACAGTTACAAGTTCCGTTCTACGTTACCTTTACCGTTCCCGAACCACGTTCAAGTTCAGTTAACGTTCCCAGTTACCCGTTACAGTTCAGTCGTTTCCCGTTCCGTTCCGTACAGTTACAGTTCCCAGTTCCCGTTACGTTCAGTTCCAGTTCAACGTTACGTTCAAAGTTCCCGTTCACGTCTCTTCCGATCCAGTCTCCAGTTAGTTCCGTTTTACCGTTCACAGTTAACAGTTCCAGAACACATTTCACAGTCCGTTCACGTTCACAGTTAAAGTTCCGTACAGTTCACGTACAGTTCACGTTCCGGATCACGTTCACAGTTTTCCGTTCCCACGTTCAAGTTCCACGTTCCCGGTTCACAGTTCCAGTTACACTTCCCGTAAACCCGTTCAAGTTCCGTTACATTACCCGTTACCAGTTCAACCGTTTCCGTATTTTTTTTTTTCCCCCACACAGGGTTACCGTTCAAGTTCATCGTCCAGGTACACGTTAATCCCGTTAACGTTCACAATTACCACGTTTCAGGTTCCCGTTCCCAAGTTCCCGTTCCAGTTCCCGTTCACGTTCCCAGGTTAGATCCGTATACAGTTCCCGTTCCACGTTAACTCCTTACAGTCCAGTTTCACCGTTCCCGTGATCACCGTTCACGTTCGATCAAGTTACAGTTCCCGACCTCCGTGTTCAAGTAACGTTAACGTTCCCGATTCACCGTTAGTTACGTTCATCCGTTACCGTTACCGTAACCAGTTTCCGTTACACACGTTCACGTTCGATCCCAGTCCAACGTTCCAAGTTAACGTTAAGAACCAGTTAACGTTAAAGTTCTCACGTTCCTTCTCAACGTTCCCGTTCAGTTCAACAGTTCCACGTTAAAGATCACGATAAAGTTCCGTTCCCGTTAACGTTCCAGTTCCCGTTCCACTTTATTCCCGTTAACGATCCAGTTAACAGATTCCCGTTCCCGTACCGTACCATTCCACGGTCACACGTTCACAGTATCACGTTTCACGTACGTTCCGTTCCACGTTCCCGTTACACAGTTCCCCGTTCGGTATCCGTTCAACGATCCAGTTAAGTTCCCGTAATTTCACCGATACACACAGTTCAAGTTCAAACGATCCACGTTCACGTACCCGTTCCCCGTTTAGTTCACGCTTAACGTTAAAGTTCAGTTAAAGGTTCAAGTTTAACGTTCCTCCAGTTACCAAAGTTATACGTTCCCGTTACACGTACAACGTTCCGTTCAAGTTAAAGTTCCCTGATCCGATCCGTTACACGTTCACAGCTTCAAGTTAGTACGTTACGTTAACGGATCCTTCACGTTCCAGTTCCAGACACCGTCCCGTTACCGTTACCCGTACCGTTTCCAGTTCCCGTTTACGTTCAGTTTAGTTCCCGTTAACGTTCCCGACCTTTCCCGATCACCTCACGTTCCCGTCCCGTTCCCGTTCCCGTTCCTTTCCACGTTCCCGTTCACGTCCCGTTCCCGTTCCCGTTCCGTTACACCGCATTAGTTCACCGTTACGTTTACCAGTTCCCGTACACAATTTACCGTCACCCGTTCACGTTACCGACTCCTTTCCCGTTTCCGTTACCCGTACAAGTTACCCTATCCGTATCCCGATACACGTACCCGTCTCCCTAACGATCCGTAACCAGTTCCGTTCCCGTACCGAACCTGATCCCGATCCGTTCCCGTGATTCCACTTTACGTATACCCGTTCCCGTAACCAGATACCATGATCCCGTACCCGTCCTTACCAGAATCCGTTCCCGTACACAGTTCCCGTTCCTGTATCCGTTCCCGAACCCTTTCCCGTATATATCCCGTTCCTTTCCAGTACCCGTTCCCGTAACCCGTATACCCGTTCCCGTTCCCGTATCCCTTACCCTTTTCCCGTACCCGTATATTCCCCGTACCCGAACCCTTTCCCGAACCTAACCCTTTCCCTAAACCGAACCCTTACCCGTAACCCTAACCCGAACCCTTCTCCCGTACCAGAACCCGTTCCCGTACCCTTTCCAACCGAACCCTATTCCCGATATCCCTGTAACCCGTATCCCGTAACCGTTTAAAATCCCACCACTTACCCGTTCCCGAACCCTATCACTTACTTAACCTCTAATCCAGTACCCATAAACCAGTCCCTAACCCGTACCCTATCCCTATCCCGTTATCCCGTAACAGTTCCATTTCACTTCCCTAACCCGATCCCCCGTAACCCTTTATCCCGTCCCTTAACCCGATTCCCCTATCGCTTTCCCTATCCTTAACCACTTTCCCGTACCCTTACCCGTTCCCGATTCACCTTACCCTTACCCGAACAACTAACCCTAACCCGTACCTCGTTCCTATCCCCTAATCACTATCCCGTACCCGTAACCCGTACCCGTAACCCTAACAAGTATCCCGAACCCGTACCCCTTAACCCGTTCCCGATACCCTTACACTTTACGTTCCCTAACCCGAACCCTAAACCCTAACCCTTACCCTTACCATTACCTATCCCCTATATCCTAACCCTTAACCCTAACCCTAACCCTATCCCTTACCCAATCCCTATCCGAATCCCTAACCCTAACCCTAACCCTATCCTATACCCTAACCCTATACACCGTACCCTAAAACACTAACCCTTAACCCGAACCCTAACCTAACCCTAACCCTAAGTACCCGATATACCCTATCCCAGTTCCCGATACCTAACCCTAACCAACCGTAACCTATACCCTTTCCCTAACCCTACCCGAACCTGATCCCGTCCCTAAACCGTTACCTCGTTCACCTAACACTTAACCTATCCCTAACCCTAACCCTAACCCTAACCCTAACCCTATCCCGATCTTACCCTAACCTACCCTAATACCCTATCCTAAATCCCAAACCCTATCCTAACCCTAACCTAAACCTATCCCTAACCCTATCCTTAACCCTAACCCTAACCCTAATACTAACCCTACCCGTAACCCTAACCCTAACCCGATACCCAACACTAACCCTTACCCTACCATAACCCTTACCCTTTAACCTAATCCCTAACCCATCCCCCTAACTATAACCCTAACCCCGATAACCCTTACCCTAACCCCCTTTCCCTTTACCCGAACCCACTTCCGTACCAGTACCCTATACTAACGATCCCTAACCTAACATTTCCGTATTCCCTAACCCTAACCCCTAAACCCTAACCCTAACCCTCAACCCTTCCCTTACCCTCCAACCCTAACCCTCCCTAACCCTAACCCTAACCTAACCCGAACCTAACCCTAACCCAGCCCTACCCTAACCCTAACCCTAACCCTAACCCTATCCCTACCTAACCCTAACACCCTAAATCCTAACCTAAACCCTAACTAACCCTAACCTACTAACCTATACCCTACCCACTAACCCTAACCCTAACCCTAACCCCTAACCCCTAACACTAACCTAACCTAATACCCTAACCCTAACCCTAACCCGAACCCTAACCCTAACCCTAACCCCTAACCCTAACCCTAACCCCTAACCCTAATCCCTAACTAACCCTAACCCTAACCCTAACCTAACCCTAAATACCCTTACCCTCCTAACCCTAACTAACCCTTAACCTTACCTAACCCTAACCTAATTCTAACCCTTACCCCTATTGCATGGCCCGGGCCTCATAACCATATACCCTTAACCCTAACCCTAACCCTAACCTAACCCTAACCCTAACCCTAACCCTAAACCTAACCCTACCCTACCTAACCCTAACCTAACCCTATCCCTAACCCTAACCCAACCCCAACCCATCCCCAACCCTAACCCTTTACCCCAACCCCTAGCCCTAACCTAACCCTAAACCCTAACCTAACCTAACCCTAAACCTACCTAACCCTAACCCTAAACCCTAACCCTAACCTAACCCCTACCCTAACCAACCCTAACCCTAACCTAACCCTAACCCTACCCCAACCCTAGCCCTAACCCTAACCCTAACCTAACCTCACCCTAACCCTAACCTAACCTAACTAACCTAACCCTAAACCTTAACCTAACCCTAACCCTACCCTAACCCTAACCCTAACCCTAACCCTAACCCATCCCTAACCTAACCAACCCTAGCCCTTTAATGATATAAATAAACCCTAACCCCAACCCCAACCCTAACCTAACCCAATCCCTAGCCCTAACCCAACCCGTGCCCCTTCACCAACCCCAACCCCAACCCTAACCCCAACCCAACCCAACCCAACCCTTTAATCCCAACCCTAACCTAACCCCCCAAACCCTAACCTACCCTAACCCTAACCCTAACCCTAAACCCTAACCCTAACTAACCCTAACCCTAACCCCTAACCCTAACCCTCAAACCCTACCCTCCCAAACCTAACCTAACCCTAACCTAACCCCCTAACCCTAACCCTTAACCCTAACCTAACCCTAACCCTAACCCTAACAAAACCCTAACCCTAAAACCTAACCCTAACCCTAACCTAACCCTAACCCTAACCCTAACCCGCTAACCCTAACCCTAACCTAACCTAACCCTAACCCTAACCCTAACCCTAACCCTACTAACCCTAACCTAACCCTAACCCTAACTAACCCTAACCCCTACCCTAACCCTAACCCTAACCCCCACCCTAACCCTAACCCTAACCTAACCCTAACCTAACACTAACCCTAACCCTAACCTAACCCTAACCCTAACCCTAACCTAACCTACCCTACGCCCGACCTGAACCCTAACCTACCCTAACCCTAACCTAACCCTACCCATAACCCTAAACCTACCCTAGACCCCTAACCCTAACCCTAACCCTAACCTAACCCTAACCCTAAACCCTAACCTAGACCCTAACCCTAACCCTAACCCTAAACCCTACACCTAACCCTAACCCTAACCAAAACCCAACCCAACCCTAACCCAACCCCAACCCAAACCCAACCCCAACCCAAACCCCAACCCCAACCCTAACCCCAAACCCCTAACCCAAACCCAAACCCACCCCAACCATAAACCCAACCCTAACCCCAAAAACCCTAACCCCAACCCAACCCTAACCTCCAACCCCTACCCCAACCCTACCCTAACCCTAACCCTACCTAAACCCTAACCTACACCTACCCTAACCTACCTACCCCTACCCCTAACCCTACCTACCCCTAACCTAACCCGTACCCCTACCTTACCCCTACCCTAACCCTACCCTCCCCTAACCTACCCACCCCTAACCCTAACCCTACCTAACCCAAACCCTAACCCCTAACCTAACCCTAAACCCTAACCCTAAACTAAACCTAACCTAACCCTACCCTCAAACCCTAACCATTAAACCCAAACCCTA
Organism: Okamejei kenojei; assembly: GCA_035221665.1. Taxonomy (NCBI): domain Eukaryota; kingdom Metazoa; phylum Chordata; class Chondrichthyes; order Rajiformes; family Rajidae; genus Okamejei; species Okamejei kenojei. Next base: position 66,128 of record JAVHYY010000322.1, on the reverse strand, counting down.
AACCCTACCCTAAACCCTAACTAACACCCTAAACCTAACCTAACCCTAACCCTAACCCTAACACTAACCCTAACCCTATCCCTAACCCTAACCCCTAACCATAACCCTTAACCCTAACCCTAACCCTAACCCAAACCATAACCCTACCTCCTAACCCTTAACCCTAACCATAACCCCTAACCCACCTAACCCTAACCCCCAACCTACCGCCTAACCTAACCCACCCTAACTAAACCTAAACCTAACGGCCTTAACCTAAACCTAACCTAACCCTAACCCCTAACCCTAACCTAACCTTAAACCTAACCCCTTACAACCACCCTAACCATCCCTAAAAACCACTCCTAACCCTAACCTAACCCTAAACCTACCAACTAACCCTAACTAACCCCTAATCCCACCACAACTATCCCATCACCGAACCCTACTAACTAACCCTACCCAACACCACCCCAACACCAACCCCAACACCAACCCCAACACCAACCCCAACACCTACCCCCAACACCAACCCCAACTACCCAACCCCATCACCAAACCCAACACCTACCCCAAACCCAACTAATCCAACCCAACACCAACCCCAACACCAACCCCAACACCTTCCCCAACACCAACCCTACCACCAACTAACACTAATAAACCCCTAACCTAACCAACACCAACCCCAACAACCACCCCATCAAACCCTAAGCATGCAACCCCACCAAACCCACACCCTAACCCAACACTAACCCGAACACCAACCCCCTACCCTAACCCTAACCCTAAACACCAACCCTACAACACTAACCCAAACCCCAACAACACCAAACCCACTGGTGTCCATCATAACCATTTTTAAACTTAAACTATTTACAAACAATATTTCAGGGTTACGAGGAGTCCTTGGGTTAACCTATCTCATCGAGTCGTCCACTTCAATTCTGACCATTCGCGTGGAGGGTTTCCTTCTTAACAACCAGTCTAAGGCAGACTTTCTGTGAGATATGGGGGTACCTTGGCCTCGGTTAACATTCAGTTAGTGCACTCCTCTTATATACCATCTACGGTCCTCGATCAGACTAGGATAATCCTCGAGATGGCCCTATCCCCGGCCCCAACGGGGAACACGCCGGATAGAGGAAGGACCAAGAGGAGATTTAAACTCACTTGGCTGCGCAACCATGTAATGCATCGATCCCGTCGCCCAGTCACTGGTTGACATCCCACGTCTGACACCAAATGTTGATTCACGTTTTTCTCTCACATTTGTTGTTTAGACAATAATCGACCAGGCCACTTTAAATGTACATTTATTGAGCAGGAGTCTCCACACAGATTAACAACCTAGCAAAGAGTCAAGCTCAATGCCTTTACTTGTAATTCTTTATATACTTAATGAATTAACCAACCGACCCGAATGCAATGGTCAAGATAACAGGCAGGTACACATAGGGTTAGGGTTAATTAGTGGAACACCACTAGAGCTAAGACAGGGACATTTCTCAGACTTTCGGGAGCCAGTGGTTTGCATATTCTTCAGCCTTCTGAAACTCAGCCACCTCAATCAGATGGGTGCGAGGAATATCAAAGTTGCAAATATGCAGCGTCAGCAGGATAATGTGTATTTCTGAGGATCACAACTTCCTGAAGCCTGCTAACCCTAACCGTAATGCAGACATTTTATGTTTCAACCCAGTTCACCTGACCACCATTTTCCCTTCAGAAACCAATTTTACGGTGCCGATTCAAAATTTACATACACATTCCTGCTAACCCTAACCCGAATGCACAATCTGTCTGACTGCAGGTGAAATGGACAGATGAAATCTCAGGACAGCAATCTTCCTCAAGACTGATGAAAGAGAGTGAAAAGTGGCAGAGGCACGCAGGACACAGCCAGCAAGTAAATAGGTGGTACATGTAAGGCGTGATTAGCATATGGATGCAGTGAGTGCCAAAGGCTCAAGGTGAAAGGGACAAAATACCAAATAAGGAGAGAACTGAAATATAAAACTAGGAGGTGGGTGGAAGGGAAAGAGGGAATATGGGACTGTTTTGAGAGATGAGTGTACAGAGGAAGGGAAAGGACCACAGTTAGTCTTAGTTGATATTAATTAGTTAATAAGTTAGTTAGTTAGCACACCAGGGTACGTGGGGGTGAAGGGAAGTGCACCCATCTCTCAACACCTTGTCCATATTTCCCTTTTACCTTCCAACCCCACCTCACCCTGGTTTTACATTTCACAGTTCTTGTCCTTATCATCTTCATCTTCAGCCTTTAACACTTACCATCCATTTGCCCATCATCCACTCACCAGTTATCCACCCATCTCCTCTCAGGCAGTGCCCAACCCCCACCTCATTTCCAGCTCTCCCCATTACTTCAAAATGAGAGCTCCCGACCCGATTAGTCATCTGTCCATTTCTTCAGAGGTTGTCAAACCCACCAAGTTCCTCCAGCACTGTGTATTCACTCACGATTCAAGAATGGGGTGGTTCGTGTTGAATGGCGTCAATGGTGGGGTGAGAGACGTCGCTGTTTCGCTCTGCTCCCGAAGAATGTTATAATGTGCTAAAATATGAGTTGGAAGACGGGGAGTTCTGAAAATAACTACCGGAGCTGCTATTTAATTGTGTGTTATCAGAAATCCTGCTGATAAGAGAATAATTGCAGTTTTAAGTGAAAAGACAGAAACCTTGCCAGAAGCCTGCAAAAACAAAAGCCTCTTCAAGACCTGCTACCAGAGCCTACTTGAAAAAAACTGAAAAGACAACTCAATCCCCTCAAACATCAGCTGAAAATTCAGAAGTTGATTCCCCGAAATCCTTCTAAAGAATTGCCTTTAATGGAGGAACAAATGGAACATCTGGAAAAGTCAGTATTAGCTTCAGTCACTGAAGTTATTTCTAAAGTGATATGAGAGGAGAATCTCTTGCTGGATAAAGCCTCTCTGAAAAAATTAAACAAGGTAATGATGCGCAGATGGGGAAAATTGATGACATAACCAAACGTGTCAAGCAAGGCTCAAAAGTTGCACCCCACCCCCCCCCGAGAGATTATTCTGAAATGAATTTACAAAAAAAAAAATACTGAAAGCGGGTTTAGATAAGGATTGTAATAAAAATTCAACTGCATTAAATATGCAAATGCAATCTGTTTTAAACTGGAGGCATCTCAAAAAGGACTGACAAAGAGGCAGGGAAAATATAGGTAATATAGAATTTTAATGGACTTGGGGTAATATGTATATAGCTGAGATGGCTATAAGAATAAACGAGTTAAATATGATTGATTAAGAGTATTACTAACATAAAACTAAAAGAAGAGGACAAGAAATTGGTTAACTTGGGAGGTTTGAGCGTTTGCTAAAATGAAGCTAATTATGGGTACAGACAGTAAATATATATATACATATATATATATATATAATTTTGAACTTTGTATCACTCTCTCTTCCAATTAATAATAATTGGTCAAGGGGGCAGTGAAACATAAAAACATCTACGGAAGTCAATAAGAATTTTTCTACCACCTGGTGGTTTGTTTTTAATTATAATATCTTTATTTTTGGATATTATAATATCACTTTTTGTTTGTTAATTATCTTTTCACGACTATACATACACTTTCTGGTCTTTTTCAAGGTTTATTCTGAAGGGGAGATGCCAACAAAACAGCTGGGGATGACCATCTGGAGTTATAAGGTTCTTGGTTGCACCATATGAAGTAAAGGTATTAACATGATTCATAATGCAAGACAATAAACAAAAGAAAACTGGAGGAATCACATTTTGTAGTTGGAATATAAGGGGCGCTAATGAACCAATTAAAAGAGGTAAGATCTTTGCCAAATTAAAAGCCTTAAACAGTGATATTATTTTCTTACAACAGACGCATCTGAAATATCAAACACAGACAAGACTCAAGGCAAATTGGATTGGGCAAACATACTACTCTTCATTTACTTCTAAATCTAGAGGCACGGCTATTATCATTCTTAAAGGTATACCATTTAAATTAAAGAATATTATAGCAGATAAAGAGGGGAGGTACGTCATTGTCACGGGAGAAATGTATTCTACTCCACTTTGATAAATATTTATGCTCCGAATTTTGACAACCCCCAATTCTTTAGTAAAATTTTGGATATAATTTCAGAACTTTCATCAAAATGTGATAATAGGGGGAGATTTGAATTGTGTTTTAGATCCATATTTGGATAAATCAGCAAAACAAAAAAGGACTAACATAAAATCTAAAAGGAGTGAACTCCTAAATACATACATGAAAAATACTAATATAACAGATGTATGGAGGATCGCTAACCCAGTAGGTAGTGAATATTTTATTCAACAGTACATAAAACATATTCATGTGTTGATTATTTCTTAGTGGACACAAAACTAATTCCATATACATATAATTCTAAATATCATAATAATATTATTTCTGATCATTCCCCGTTAATTCTGATCATTCCCCGTTAACTTTTTCTTTAAAATTAGGAATGCCCGATAAAAATTCATTTTGGAGGTTTAACCCCCAAATTTTAAATAACTCACAAGGATGCACATATTTAAAAGAGCAGATGAGATTCTTCTTTGAGACAAATATTACACCAGATATTTCACCCTCCTTATTATGGGAAACTTAAGGAATTTATTGGAGGATTTATACTGCACATTTGCAGTTAGAACAAGAAATTAGACAATTAGATTTAGAAAATGCCAAAGAACCAACTATAGATAAACATAAGATAATAATACTAAAATATAAATTAAATTTTATCGGCCAGAATAATAAGATTTCAAATTACAAAACAAGAAAATTTTGAATATGGTGATAAACCTCAAACTCCTAGCACGCCAACTGAAAAAGACGGGAAACAGAAAATACAATTACTAAAATTAAATCAGACAAAGGGGAATTACTAACACTACCTAAAGATATTAATAAAAGATTTGCTCAACTTTATCAAAACTTATGTACATCGAAAACCTCTGCAAATAACTCAAAATTACAAATTTCTTAGATAAGTGTAATCTTCCAAAATTAAATATGGTGGAACAAGAGGCATTAGGAGCTCAGATTACACTACAGGAAATAGAATAAACAATTAGTTTGTTGAAGATGGCAAAACGCCAGGACCAGATGGCTTTAGTAATGAATTCTATAAAAGATTCTACGAGATAATTTCTCCACGGGGAGGGAGGGGGAGGGGGAGGAGAGAGAGAGACACACACATATACATACACACACACACACACATAAAGAAAATAAACTACCAGAAACACCGAGTCAACTATTACACTTATACCAAAAAAGGATAAAGATCTAGAAGACCCAGGCTCATATAGAGCTATTGCACTCCTAAATACAGACCAAAAAATATTAACAAAGACCCTCGCAAGAAGAGTAAATATGTTAGTAAACTAATAAATCCAGACCAAACAGGGTTCATACCAAAGAGATACTCATTTAACAATTTGAGAAGGCTGTCTAATATAATGTACTCACACAATACTGAAGAAAAACTAGCAATTATTTCATTGGATGCAGAAAAAGTTTTTGATCAAGTAGATTGGCAATATTTATTCAAAGTATTGGAAAAATGCAACATGGGAGATAATTTTATTTCATGGGTAAAATTATTATATGATAAGCCGATGGCTAGAATACTGACTAATAATATTATCCCCGAAATTAGCAAGGGGCAATAGGCAGGGGTGCGCGTTATCGCCCCTGCTATTTGCACTAGTGATAGAGCCTTTAGCTGAAAGTATAAGAAGCCATCCGAATATTCATGGGTATTACCCAACACTCAAATAATAAAATTTCATTATATGCAGACGACATATTATTATATTACAAATTCGCAAATTAGCATACCAAATATACTAAATTTAATAGAGGAATTTGGTTCTTTTTCAGGATATAGAATAAATTGGAACAAAAGCGAAATTATTACGATAAAACCTCAAGAGTCAACATATCTGTTGAAATTCCCTTTTAGAATTACAACAGAAAAATTTAAGTATTTGGGCATCCAAATTACTAGGAACTATAAATCATTACTCAACGCAAACTATATGCCTTTATTAACTAAATTAAATGGGTTGATTAAATTTTGGAAGACACTGCCGATGTCTTTAATAGGCAGAATAAACGCGATAAAAATGATCTTCTTACCGCAAATAATGTACCTTTTTCAATCAATACCAATATACTTACCTAAAAAATTCAGATTCTGATATTATAAACTTCATATGGGATTATAAATCACACAGAATTAAAAAACTTATGTAAATCTAAAGAATCAGGGGGACTGACACCCCAACTTATTGTATTATTATTGGGCAGTGACTATTAAAATATAATGTACTGGTTGGACAGTTCTGCCCAACAGGTAGATTGGATAAGAATGGAGAAAGAGGATTGTTCCCCTTATAATATAGGAGTGATCCTTCTTTCGCCGATAAAACTGAACAATATAATATACAAGAAGAATCCAATTATTCATAGTATAATACGAATTTGGAAACAAATAAAATTAACTTTAAAAAAAAGAAAATTATCGCTTCTTTCTCCAATAGCTAATAATCCTCATTCAAACCATCCATTATTGATAAAACATTTATCCATTGGGAAAGAATAGGAATTAAAATGATGGGAGATATGTATGAAATGGGAAAATTATTCCAACAACTACAACTAAAATATAATTTGAAAAGTAATCAATATTTCAAATACCTTCAAATTCAAGATTCGAAAAAAGTATATACAAGGATATATCAAACTTTAACCCCAGATCTATTGGAGGAAGGAGAAAGGCAGAATCAAGTAATTTAATATCTTACTTGTATAATATAATTCTAAATATAGAAACACCAATGACAAGAGGCAATTAGAAGAGACTGGGAACAAGTGTTATTGATAAAAATTCCAAACGATAGATGGGATAAAAATTTATATGTAAACAAATGTTCAATGAATGTAAGACATAACCTAATTCAATTTAAAATTTTACATAATTATATTATTCGAAAACAAGACTGAATAAAATATTTTCAAATGTTTCCCCCATCTGCGACAAATGTCTAACTCAAAATGCCACTGTAGCACATTCCTTTGTCTCTTGTACAAAACTGTATAAATTTTGGAATTAAATTTTTTGTAATTTTTACAAAACTATTTAACACAAAATTGAACCCCAATACAGAATTGATTATCAGTAAACTAACTATATTCCAAGAAGCTTTTCTTAATTATGGTCTAATAACAGCAAAAAACTTAAATTTTGGAAAAAACGCACTACGCCAACATTCAAAATGTGGGATCTCAAACATGTCTGAAACGCTACATCTTGAAGAAATGAGATTTCTCCTACTAGGCAAAGTAGACCAATTCTTAAAGATTTGGTCTCCTTTTATCAACTTTTTGCAAATGTGCAACATAACCTTAGAAATTAAATGGTTTAGAAGAATGGGGACGGATTACGAGAGGTAGATCTCCTAATCTCTCGTTTCTTACTTTCTCCTTTTCTTTCAATCTTCATCTCTGTCCTTTAAATTTCTTTTATTATTGAACCAGTACTTAACTACCAACTATTGTACTTTCAATACATATATAACAATTACAGCACGGAAACAGGCCCTCTCGGCCCTTCCAGTCCGTGCCAACCATTTGTTTTCCCCTAGTCCCATCTACCTGCACTTAGACCACACCCCTCCATTCCCTTCACGTCCATATACCTATCCACTTTACTCTTAAATGTTAAAATCGATCCTGCCTCCACCACTTCTGCTGGAAGCTCATTCCACACAGCCACCACCCTAAAGAAGTTCCCCCCACGTTACCCGAAACTTCTGTCCCTTAATTCTCATGTCATGCCCTCTTGTTTGAATCTTCCCTACCCTCAATGGGAAAAACGTATCCACGTCAACTCTGTCTATCCCTTTCATCATTTTAAAGACCTCAATCAACCTTCCTTAACCTTCAATACCCCCCTTAACCTTCTGCGCTCCAAAGAATAAAGACCTAACTTGTTCAACCTTTCTCTGTAACATAGTTGCTGAACCCTGGCAACATTCTAGTAAATTTCCTCTGTACTCTCTATTTTGTTGACATCCTATAACTAGGCGACCAAAATTGTACACCATACTCCAGAATTGGTCTTACCAATGCCTTGTACAATTTTAACATTACTTCCCTACTCCTATATTCAATGCTCTGATTTATAAAGGCCAGCACACCAAATGCTTTCTTTACCCACCCTATCTACATGCGATTCCACCTTCAGGGAACTATGCACAGTTATTCCTAGATCCCTCTGTTCCACAGCATTCCTCAATTCCCTACCATTTACCATGTACGTCCTATTTTGATTTGTCCTGCCAAGATGTAGCACTTCACACTTATCAGCATTAAACTCCATCTGCCATCTTTCAGCCCACTTTTCCAAATGGCCCAAATCTCTCTGTAGATGAAAATCTACTTCATTATCCACAACACCACCTATCTTAGTATCATCTGCATACTTACTTCTCCAATTTTCCACCCCATCATCCAGATCATTGATGTACATGACAACAGTGGACCCAACACAGATCCCTGAGGCACCCCACTGGTCACCGGCTTCCAACCTGACAAACAGCCATCCACCATTACTCTCTGACATCTCCCATTCAGCCACTGTTGAATCCATCTTGCCACTCCGCCATTAACACCCAAAGATTGAACCTTCTTAACCAACCTTCCATGGGGAACCTTGTGAAAGGCCTGACTGAAATCCATATAGACAACATCCACTGCTTTACCCTCATCAATTTCCCTAGTTACCGCTTCAAAATATTCAAGAAGGTTTGTCAAACATGACCTTCCAGGCACAAATCCATGGGTTAACTGTTCCCGATCAGACCCTGTTTATCCAGATGCTTATATATATTATCTCTAAGTATCCTTTCTATTAATTTGCCCACCACTGACGTCAAACTAACAGGTCTATAATTGCTAGGTTTATTCTTTGAACCCTTTTTAAACAATGGAACATGCGCAGTACGCCAATCCTCCGGCACTATTCCCGTTTCTAATGACATTTGAAATATTTCTGTCATAGCTCCTGCTATTTCTACACTAACTTCCCTCAATGTCCTAGGGAATATCCTGTCAGGACCTGGAGACTTATCCACTTTTATATTTTTCAAAAGTGTCAGTACTTCCTCCTCTTTGAATCTCATAGTTTCCATAGCTACTCTACTTTTTCCCCTTAACTCACCGAGTTCAATATCCTTCTCCTTGGTGAATAAAGAAAAGAAATTGTTCAATATCTCCCCCATCTCTTTTGGCTCTGCAGATAGCTGTCCATTCTGGTTCTCTAATGGTCCAATTTTATCCCTCGTTATCCTTTTGCTATTAATATAGCTGTAGAAACCCTTTGGGTTTACTTTCACCTTTCTTGCCAAAGCAACCTCATATCTTCTTTTAGCCTTCCTAATTTCTTTCTTAAGATTCTTTTTACATTCTTTATACTCCTCTAGCACCTCATTTACTCCATGCCTCCTATAATTATTGTAGATATCTCTCTTTTATCGAAACAAGTGTCCAATTTCCCTTACTTCTAACAAAAACAAACAAAAAAAAAAGAAAAAAGTATGCTTTGCAACACAAGGATTTCATTTACCATAAACTCATACCAATAAAAAGCAACAAAACACAAAGTTCAAACTCTTCCCTTCTTTGGCCTCACGCTGTCTGGGGCCTCGAGCCTTCCACTGACGGGATGATCTCGACTCCCGTTGCCGGCGTTCGGGCCCTTCGTGTTGGGGTTCCTGCATCGGAATGGGGTGGGGGGGGGGGGGGGGGTGGTGGTTCTTGAATCTCAGCTCCCCTGCGCCGTGCGATCTACCCCGGGTCGGGGGTAGTCTAACCTTCTATTTTCTTTGGAGCTTCCCGACATCGGTCTCTCCCAGAGACTGCAAGCACCTCGATGTTGAAGAAAAAACAATTGAAAAGGCCATCAATAATTTAACACGTTTATCCCATTAAACTGAAGAGGGTTAGAAATAGGTGCCTTACCTTCCTATGAATAATAGTCTTCCATTAAAGACCAAATCAAGGTAGACTTGATGCTGAAAAATCAAATTAACATAACATTTTAACGTTTGAAACATTCCAAAGTCCTTCTCTACAATTAGACAAAGTGCGGGAATAACTCAGTGGGTCGGACATTCCTGGGCTAGAAGATTCTAGTCCTCAAGGTAAAGATATTCTGTACTCTTCACGTGGACATTGAAATGTTATATATGACATTCAGTGGTGTCCAGGTGGTTAAAAATAATTGGGAAAAACCCAAACCCCCAGAGCTTCAATCAAAAATTGCCGAATCGGGGTGGAAAGGCCAGGTGCAGCGCTAAGGAGCGGCAAGGACGAGCGTAGAATCAAGAATACTGAAGAAATGGATTGTTGATAGCGGACGATCAACCATGATCACAATGAGTGGCGGTGCTGGCTCGAAGGGCCGAATGGCCTCCCATTGCACCTATTTTCTATGATTGTAACAATGTAGATGCACCCAAATATATGGCGAGACAACGACCTGGAGTAACTCAGCGGGTCAGGCTGCATCTCTGGTGAGAAGGAACAGGTGACGTTTTGGGTTGAGACCATCATTTAGACCCCGTAACCTTTGACGCCCTTGTTAATCAAGAATCTATCTCCACTTTAAAAATATACATCCACCGCCATTCTTCCGTAGCAATGAATTCCAGATTCATCACAAAGAAATTCCTCACTGTCCAGTGCTGTGCGATGCAGTAAGTGTGTGGACAAAAAGATACTCCTGCCTCCATTCTCCAGAGATGCTGCCTGACCAGCGTCAAACTAGTACTTTGTCCACATATCAGATGGACCTGCAGTGCAACGGATCGCCACATGGTGGGAGTGTTGCCCACAAACTGGATGGGAACTGCAATGCAGCGGACCACCACACGGTGGGAGTGTTGACCACAAACTGGGGCGACCTGTTATACAAATTCACTGCATATGGATGGAGTGAGTGCCAAAGGCTCAAGGTGAAAGGGACAAAACGCCAAATAAGGTGAGAACTGAAATATAAAACTAGGAGATACTGGTGGAAGGGAGAGAGGGAAATATGGGACTGTTTGAGAGATGAACGTACAGTGGAAGGGAAAGGACCAGTGTTAGTTGGTTAGTTAGTGAGTTAATTTGTTAGTCAATTAATTAGTTAGTCCGTCAATTAGCACACCAGGGTGTGGGGGTGAAGGGAAGTACACTCATCTCCCATCTCTTTGTCCCATATTTCACATTTACCTTCCCACCCCAACTCCCTCTGGTTTTACATTTCAGTTCTTGTCCATATCCAACACATTTTATCACTTCCACCTTCAGCCTTTGTCACTTACTCTGCCCATCACCCACTCACCTGTATCCACCCATCACCTGTCAGGCAGTGTCCAACCCCCACCTCAATTCCAGCTTCCTCCCGTATTTCAGATTAAGGCTCCCGACCTGATTAGTCAGTTGTCCATTTCTTCAGATACTGCCTGACCCACCAAGTTCCTCCAGCACTGTTGTTTATGCTCAAGATTCCAGCGCCCTGAATTAAAAGAACCGTGAATAAAAAATTAGAGATTGTGTGGAAACAGGCCGTCTGGCCCACCGAGTCTGCACGATCCAGCAATCACCCCGTACACTAGCACTATCCTACACACTAGGGACAGTTTACTAAAACCAATTAACCTACAAATCTCCGAGCCAGCCTACAGATGCTGCCTGACCCATCCAGTTCCTCCAGCTCTGCTTTTATCGCTAAAGATCCAGCATCCTGAATTATAAAACCCTTGACCAAAAATAAATAGGAAATTCCATTGTTAATCTTTCAAAAGCTTATCCCCACTGAAACCAAAAGAGAGGTTGAAATAGGGGCCTTACCTTCACACCATCTCCATGAAGATCAAATCCAGATAGACTGGATAAAGTTGCAGGAACATTACAGGGCGTGCAGCAGTTCACAATATCAGAGGAAACCCGACCGCAACAGACCAGACTCTACTGTAACCAACAAAAACATTGAATTAAATGAGCCTTGTGTATCAGGAGAACAGCAATGGGGAAGAAGTTTATTCCATCTTACGCCAACATTTGGCAGAACGGGAAGAGACAGTTTAACCCCAGCAGACACTTCCAGCAGCACAGGTCCAGTCCTTGGAGACCCTTGGTGGAAACAAAACACATATTATTCAGAGGATGAAAGAAGAAAGCAAACAGAAAACAAAGTGGCCGTTCCCCAGCCAAGACCTCAGATTGGGCGAGTCTTCAGGTCACCGTATCCTGAAGCACAAGTACACACCACACAAAGCCCAGAGACAGAAGGCAGCGCCATCCAGTCCAGTGCTAACAGGAGACGGTGATCATTGGTATCATGCTGGCAGAGGGGAAATCCACCACATTGGCATGTGGAACCAATATCTCACCCCCCATACATCCCCCTCACTGTCCCCACCCTGACCAACAGCCCCAGGTACAGGCAGAAACTCACTACTAGAGACACAAGTACATAGCAGTGGTCCCAGTTAAACTCCTACAAGTAGGCCCAGGCCACAACTTTAGTGAATGAATCCTAACGAGGGGAGGGGCAATGTAATCTTTAAACTAAAGTGGGCCCCAAGCTGAGACAGGCCGAGCCCAATTAGAGAAAACAGTCGTTAATCCTTCCCAAACCTTCCTCCACACTGAAGCACAAGAGAAGGTTCTAAACAGGGGCTTTACCTTTGTGCCAACACTATAACCATATTCACATAGACCAAGTTAAATACAAAACAAACCAATGTCAGGTTAGTGATTTGAAGTCATGCGACATCCTCCCTCACACTGGACACCGAGAGAGGAAGAGATTCCAATTTAAATTAAATGTCATGAGAAACAGGATCAGCCATTGAAAGGATTGTAGTGAACCCTACAGGGTAGCAGAATACATTGACTACTGTAATTCACTGGCACAGCAACATGCCAGCTTTGTTGAAGGGCAGCACAGTGGCACAGCGGTAGAGTTGTTGCCTTACAGCGCCAGAGACACGGGTTCTGTACAGAGTTTGCACATTCTCCCAGTGACCCAGTGGGTTCTCAGAGATCTTCACTTCCCTCCCACTTTCGAAAGACGTGCAGGTTTGTAGGTTAATTGACTTAATCTAGTGTGAGCGCGAGTGCGTGTATCGTTGGTCGATGCGGACTCTGTGGGCCAAAGGGCCCGTTTCCACGCTGTGTCCCTAAATGTGAAACGTACCATGTCACATTAAGTGTTCTCCCCGACACTGCCCCTGATACAATGCCCTTTACCATGGACATTGAAACCCTGGCACAAACAAACAGGAGCATACAGGCAGTTCACCCTACCACTACCCAAACCCCAACCCCTAACCCTAACCCTCCCAACCTTGTCCGATGCCTTACTCTCCACGTGGCCATTTATACGTTAGATATAAACAAACATTCAGTGGTGTCCAGATGGTTAAAAATACCTGGAAAAACCCAACCACACAGAGCTTCAGTCAAAAATATTAAACTCTTACTTTCCCTGTAACAGGAGCCAACTACAACCAAGGAACATGGCTCTGTCCAAAGACAAAGTGCTGGAGGCATTCAGCAGTTCAGGCACAAGTTCTGACTGCAAGTGGAATGGACAGATGACATCTCAGGTCAGCAACCTTCCTCAGACTGATGAAAGAGAGTGAAAAGAGGCAGAGGCACGCAGGACAAAGCCAGCAAGTAAATAGGTGGTACATGTGAGGCGTGATTAGCATATGGATGCAGTGAGTGCCAAAGGCTCAAGGTGAAAGGGACAAAATGGCAAATAAAGGAGAGAACTGAATATGAAACTAGGGGAGATATGGGTGGAAGGGAAAGAGGGAATATGGGACTGTTTGAGAGACGAGCGCACAAGAAAGGACTGGTTAGTAGTTATTATTATTTAGTTGTTAAATATTATTTAATTATTAATGTTTAGTTATTATTTAATTATTAATATTTAGTTATTATTTAATTATTATTGTTTAATTATTATTATTTAATTATTATTTAGTTGTTACTTATTAATATTTAGCTGTTACTTATTAATATTTAGCTGTTATAAATAATATTGTTAATAGTTAGTTAATGAAGGGAAGTACGCTCATTTCTCAACTGCTTGTCCATATTTCCCTTCCAACCCCACCCTGGTTTTACATTTCACAGTTCTTGTCCTTATCCAACATGTTTTATCACTTCCACCTTCAGCCTTTGGCACTTACTCCATCCGTTTGCCCATCACCCACTCACCTGTAATCCACCCATCACTTGTCAGGCAATGCCCAACCCCCATCTCATTTCCAGCTCTCCCCCGTATTTCAGACTGAGAGCTCCCGACCCGATTAGTCATCTGTCCATTCCTTCAGAGGTTGTCAAACCCACCAAGTTCCTCCAGCACTGTTGCAAAAAAAAAAGTATGTTTTGCAACACGAGGAATTTCATTTACCATACACTCATACCAATAAAAAGCAACACAACACAAAGTTCAAACTCTTCCATTTTTGGCCTCTCGTTGACGGTACGATCTCGACTCCCGTAGCCGGCAGCCGGGCCAACGGGTCCTGCATCGGGGGAGTCGAATCCCAGCTCACTCGGTGTCTAGTCAACCCTTTTGCGTTCTTTGGAGCTTCCCGACATCGGTCTCAACCAGAGACTGAGCTCCTCGATGTTGAAGAAACAAATTGGGAAAATCAATCAATTATTTAACACAATTATCCCATGAAACTGAGGAGGGTTAGAAATACATACCTTATCTTCCTATGACATCCATAAAGACCAAATCCAGGAAGACTCGACGCTGAAAAATCAAATTAACATAACATTTTATTGTTTGAAATGTTCCAACATCCTTCTCTATAATTAGACAAAGTGCTGGAGTAACTCAGTGGGTCGGACAGTCCTCAAAGCCTGGAGATGCATCCCCAACCAGGACCATTGCGTCTCTGCAGTCAGGACTCCTACAGGTCGGACCAATATTAATGTAGTCGAATATATTTAGAATACCTTAAGAGTTTAACGTCTGAAAAGTCCCAACCCAGGATTACCAATCCATGTTCTCCAGCGATGTTGCTGCACCCATCGAGTTGCTCCAGCACTGACACCATTTACAAGCACAGCAACACCCCAGTTACATCAAATACCCATTATATTTCACAAGTGTTCTCACAACCTTGTTGCCCGATGCCTTATTCTCCACGTGGACATTTAAACGTTACATATAAACAAACATTCTGTGGTGTCCTGATGGTTAAAAATACCTGGAAAAACCCAACCCCACAGAGCTTCAGTCAAAAATATTAAACTCTACTTTCCCTGTAACAGGAGCCAACTACAACACGGGAACATGGCTCTGTCCAAAGACAAAGTGCTGGAGGCATTCAGCAGTTCAGGCGCTGACTGCAAGTGGAATGGACAGACGACATCTCAGGTTAGCAACCTTCCTCAGACTGATGAAAGAGAGTGAAAAGTGGCAGAGGCACGCAGGACAAAGCCAGCAAGTAAATAGGTGGTACATGTGAGGCGTGATTAGCATATGGATGCAGTGAGTGCCAAAGGCTCAAGGTGAAAGGACAAAATGGCAAATAAAGGAGAGAACTGAATATGAAACTAGGGGAGATATGGGTGGAAGGGAAAGAGGGAATATGGGACTGTTTGAGAGACGAGCGCACAAGAAAGGACTGGTTAGTAGTTATTATTATTTAGTTGTTATTTAATTATTATTAATATTTAGTTATTATTTAGTTATTAATTATTATTTAGTTGTTATTATTTAATTATTATTATTTAGTTGTTACTTAGTTATTAATATTTAGTTATTATTTGGTTATTTTTTAGTTATTTAGTTATTTTTTAATTATTATTAAGTTAATAGTTAATGAAGGGAAGTACGCTCATCTCTCAACTCCTTGTCCATATTTCCCTTCCAACCCCACCTCACCCTGGTTTTACATTTCACAGTTCTTGTCCTTATCCAACATGTTTTATCACTTCCACCTTCAGCCTTTGGCACTTACTCCATCCGTTTGCCCATCACCCACTCACCTGTAATCCACCCATCACTTGTCAGGCAATGCCCAACCCCCACCTCATTTCCAGCTCTCCCCCGTATTTCAGACTGAGAGCTCCCGACCCGATTAGTCATCCGTCCATTGCTTCAGAGGTTGTCAAACCCACCAAGCTCCTCCAGCACTGTGTATTCACTCACGACTCAAGCACGGGGTGGCTCGTGTTGCAAAAAAAAAAGTATGCTTTGCAACACGAGGAATTTCATTTACCATACACTCATACCAATAAAAAGCAACACAACACAAAGTTCAAACTCTTCCCTTTTTGGCCTCCCGTAGACGGTACGATCTCGTCTCCCGTAGCCGGGGGTCCTGCATCGGGGGCGAATCCCAGCTCACTCGGGGTCTAGTCAAACCTTTTGCGTTCTTTGGAGCTTCCCGACATCGGTCTCTACCAGAGACTGCGAGCTCCTCGATGTTGAAGAAACAAATTTGGAAAATCAATCAATAATTTAACACATCGATTCCATTAAACCAAAGAGGGTTAGAAATAGATACCTTATCTTTCTATGACATCCATAAAGACCAAATCCAGGAAGACGTGATGCTGAAAAATCAAATTAACATAACATTTTCATGTTTGAAATGTTCCAACGTCCTTCTCTATAATTAGACAAAGTGCAGGAGTAACTCAGTGGGTCGGACAGTCCTCAAAGCCTGGAGATGCATCCCCAACCAGGACAAGTGGGTCTTTGCAGTCAGGACTCCTACAGGTCAGACGAATATTAACTTAGTCAAATATATTTAGACTACCTGAAGAGTTTAATGTCAAAAGAGTCCCAACCCAGAATTACCAATCCATGTTCTCCAGCGATGTTGCTGCACCCATCGAGTTGCTCCAGCACTGACACCATTTACAAGCACAGCAACACCCCAGTTACATCAAATACCCATTATATTTCACAAGTGTTCTCCCAACCTTGTTCCACGATGCCTTTCTCTCCACTTGGACATATGAACTTTAGATATAAACAAACATTCAGTGGCGTTCAGATGGTTAAAAATACCTGGAAAAACCCAAACCCCCCCACCCCGAGCTTCAGCCAAAAATATTAAACTCTACTTTCCTGTAACAGGAGCCAACTACAACACGGGAACATGGCTCTGTCCAAAGACAAAGTGCTGGAGGCATTCAGCAGTTCAGGCACAATCTGCCCGAATGCAAGTGGAATGGACAGATGACATCTCAGGTCAGCAACCTTCCTCAGACTGATGAAAGAGAGTGAAAAGAGGCAGAGGCACGCAGGACAAAGCCAGCAAGTAAATAGGTGGTACATGTGAGGCGTGATTAGCATATGGATGCAGTGAGTGCCAAAGGCTCAAGGTGAAAGAGACAAAATGGCAAATAAAGGAGAGAACTGAATATGAAACTAGGGGAAATATGGGTGGAAGGGAAAGAGGGAATATGGGACTGTTTGAGAGAAGAGCGCACAAGAAAGGACTGGTTAGTAGTTGTTATTATTTAGTTGTTATTTAGTTATTATTTATTATTAATATTTAGTTATTATTTAGTTATTAATTATTATTATTATTTAGTTGTTATTTTATTATTTATTATTATTTAGTTGTTACTTAGTTATTATTATTATTTAGTTATTATTTGGTTATTTTTTAGTTATTATTTAGTTATTATTTAGTTATTTTTTAATTATTATTAAGTTAATAGTTAATGAAGGGAAGTACGCTCATCTCTCAACTCCTTGTCCATATTTCCCTTTTACCTTCCAACCCCACCTCACCCTGGTTTTACATTTCACAGTTCTTGTCCTTATCCAACATGTTTTATCACTTCCACCTTCAGCCTTTGGCACTTACTCCATCCATTTGCCCATCACCCACTCACCTGTAATCCACCCATCACTTGTCAGGCAATGCCCAACCCCCACCTCATTTCCAGCTCTCCCCCGTATTTCAGACTGAGAGCTCCCGACCCGATTAGTCATCTGTCCATTGCTTCAGAGGTTGTCAAACCCACCAAGCTCCTCCAGCACTGTGTATTCACTCACGATTCAAGCATGGGGTGGCTCGTGTTGCAAAAAAAAAAAAGTATGCTTTGCAACACGAGGAATTTCATTTACCATACACTCATACCAATAAAAAGCAACACAACACAAAGTTCAAACTCTTCCCTTTTTGGCCTCCCGTTGACGGTACGATCTCGACTCCCGTAGCCGGCGGTCGGGGGTCCTGCATCGGGGGTGAATCCCAGCTCACTCGGGGTCTAGTCGAACCTTTTGCGTTCTTTGGAGCTTCCCGACATCGGTCTCTACCAGAGACTGCGAGCTCCTCGATGTTGAAGAAACAAATTTGGAAAATCAATCAATTATTTAACACATTTATCCCATTAAACTGAGGAGGGTTAGAAATACATACCTTATCTTCCTATGACATCCATAAAGACAAAATCCAGGAAGACTCGACGCTGAAAAATCAAATTAACATAACATTTTATTGTTTGAAATGTTCCAACGTCCTTCTCTATAATTAGACAAAGTGCAGGAGTAACTCAGTGGGTCGGACAGTCCTCAAAGCCTGGAGATGCATCCCCAACCAGGACAAGTGTGTCTCTGCAGTCAGGACTCCTACAGGTCGGACCAATATTAATGTAGTCGAATATATTTAGACTACCTTAAGAGTTTAATGTCAAAAGAGTCCCAACCCAGGAATTACCAATCCATGTTCTCCAGCGATGTTGCTGCACCCATCGAGTTGCTCCAGCACTGACACCATTTACAAGCACAGCAACACCCCAGTTACATCAAATACCCATTATATTTCACAAGTGTTCTCCCAACCTTGTTCCCCGATGCCTTTCTCTCCACTTGGACATATGAACTTTAGATATAAACAAACATTCAGTGGTGTCCAGATGGTTAAAAATACCTGGAAAAACCCAACCCCCCCCCCCCCCGAGCTTCAGTCAAAAATATTAAACTCTACTTTCCCTGTAACAGGAGCCAACTACAACACGGGAACATGGCTCTGTCCAAAGACAAAGTGCTGGAGGCATTCAGCAGTTCAGGCACAATCTGCCCAAATGCAAGTGGAATGGACAGATGACATCTCAGGTCAGCAACCTTCCTCAGACTGATGAAAGAGAGTGAAAAGAGGCAGAGGCACGCAGGACAAAGCCAGCAAGTAAATAGGTGGTACATGTGAGGCGTGATTAGCATATGGATGCAGTGAGTGCCAAAGGCTCAAGGTGAAAGAGACAAAATGGCAAATAAAGGAGAGAACTGAATATGAAACTAGGGGAAATATGGGTGGAAGGGAAAGAGGGAATATGGGACTGTTTGAGAGACGAGCGCACAAGAAAGGACTGGTTAGTAGTTATTATTTAGTTGTTATTATTTAGTTGTTATTTAATTATTATTAATATTTAGTTGTTATTATTTAGTTATTATTTATTATTTATTTAGTTGTTATTATTTAGTTATTATTATTATTATTTAGTTGTTATTATTTAATTATTATTTAGTTGTTACTTAGTTATTAATATTTAGTTATTATTTGGTTATTTTTTAGTTATTATTTAGTTATTTTTTAATTATTATTAAGTTAATAGTTAATGAAGGGAAGTACGCTCATCTCTCAACTCCTTGTCCATATTTCCCTTTTACCTTCCAACCCCACCTCACCCTGGTTTTACATTTCACAGTTCTTGTCCTTATCCAACATGTTTTATCACTTCCACCTTCAGCCTTTGGCACTTACTCCATCCATTTGCCCATCACCCACTCACCTGTAATCCACCCATCACTTGTCAGGCAATGCCCAACCCCCATCTCATTTCCAGCTCTCCCCCGTATTTCAGACTGAGAGCTCCCGACCCGATTAGTCATCCGTCCATTGCTTCAGAGGTTGTCAAATCCACCAAGCTCCTCCAGCACTGTGTATTCACTCACGACTCAAGCACGGGGTGGCTCGTGTTGCAAAAAAAAAAGTATGCTTTGCAACACGAGGAATTTCATTTACCATACACTCATACCAATAAAAAGCAACACAACACAAAGTTCAAACTCTTCCCTTTTTGGCCTCCCGTTGACGGTACGATCTCGTCTCCCGTAGCCGGGGGTCCTGCATTGGGGCGAATCCCAGCTCACTCGGGGTCTAGTCGAACCTTTTGCGTTCTTTGGGCTTCCCGACATCGGTCTCTACCAGAGACTGCGAGCTCCTCGATGTTGAAGAAACAAATTTGGAAAATCAATCAATAATTTAACACATCGATTTCCATTAAACAAAGAGGGTTAGAAATAGATACCTTATCTTTCTATGACATCCATAAAGACCAAATCCAGGAAGACGTGATGCTGAAAAATCAAATTAACATAACATTTTCATGTTTGAAATGTTCCAACGTCCTTCTCTACAATTAGTTCTCAAGGTAAAAACAATTGTGACACGTGGACAATGCCTGGAGATGCATCTCCAACCAGGACAAGTATGCCTCGGCAGTCAGGACTCCTACAGGTTGGCCAATATTAATGTAGTCGAATATATTTAGACTACCTTAAGAGTTTAACGTCTGAAGAGTCCCAACCCAGGATTACCAATCCATGTTCTCCAGCGATGTTACTGCACCCATCGAGTTGCTCCAGCACTGACACAATTTACAAGCACAGCAACACCCCAGTTACATCAAATACCCATTATATTTCACAAGTGTTCTCCCAACCTTGTTGCCCGATGCCTTATTCTCCACGTGGACATTTAAACGTTACATATAAACAAACATTCAGTGGTGTCCTGATGGTTAAAAATACCTGGAAAAACCCAACCCCACAGAGCTTCAGTCAAAAATATTAAACTCTTACTTTCCCTGTAACAGGAGCCAACTACAACCAAGGAACATGGCTCTGTCCAAAGACAAAGTGCTGGAGGCATTCAGCAGTTCAGGCGCTGACTGCAAGTGGAATGGACAGATGACATCTCAGGTCAGCAACCTTCCTCAGACTGATGAAAGAGAGTGAAAAGTGGCAGAGGCACACAGGACAAAGCCAGCAAGTAAATAGGTGGTACATGTGAGGTGTGATTAGCAGATGAATGCAGTGAGTGCCAAAGGCTCAAGGTGAAAGAGACAAAATGCCAAATAAAGAGAGAACAAAATATAAAACTAGGGGAGGTATGGGTGGAAGGGAAAGAGGGAATATGGGACTGTTTGAGAGACGAGCGCACAAGAAAGGACTGGTTAGTAGTTGTTATTATTTAGTTGTTATTTACTTATTATTATTATTAATATTTAGTTGTTATTTAGTTATTAATTATTATTTAGTTGTTATTATTTAGTTGTTACTTAGTTATTAATATTTAGTTGTTATTATTTAGTTATTTTTTAATTATTATTAAATTAATAGTTAATGAAGGGAAGTACGCTCATCTCTCAACTCCTTGTCCATATTTCCCTTTTACCTTCCAACCCCACCTCACCCTGGTTTTACATTTCACAGTTCTTGTCCTTATCCAACATGTTTTATCACTTCCACCTTCAGCCTTTGGCACTTACTCCATCCGTTTGCCCATCAACCACTCACCTGTAATCCACCCATCACTTGTCAGGCAATGCCCAACCCCCATCTCATTTCCAGCTCTCCCCCGTATTTCAGACTGAGAGCTCCCGACCCGATTAGTCATCCGTCCATTGCTTCAGAGGTTGTCAAACCCACCAAGCTCCTCCAGCACTGTGTATTCACTCACGACTCAAGCACGGGGTGGCTCGTGTTGCAAAAAAAAGTATGCTTTGCAACACGAGGAATTTCATTTACCATACACTCATACCAATAAAAAGCAACACAACACAAAGTTCAAACTCTTCCCTTTTTGGCCTCCCGTTGACGGTACGATCTCGACTCCCGGCGGTCGTAGCCGGCGGTCGGGGTCCTGCATCAGGGGGGTGAATCCCAGTTCACTCGGGGCCTAGCCGAACCTTTTGCGTTCTTTCGAGCTTCCCGACATCGGTCTCTACCAGAGACTGCGAGCTCCTTGATGAAGAAACAAATTTGAAAAAAAATCAATTTAACACATTGATTCCATTAAACTGAAGAGGGTTAGAAAGAGATACCTTATCTTCCTATGACATCCCTGGGGAAATTAAGGTGCCAGGGTTGCACATGCTGTGTTCTGTTCAAATTGTTTGCTTTGTTGCATATCATTTGTTGTAATTTCCCCAGGGATAGAGGGGTTATTACTTTTCTTTTTATTATTATTATTGAAAATTTATTGCATAATTTCAAGCAATATATATTTACTCACTACTGTGTAAACTCAAGCAGTGTGTCGTATGGAATGATCTACGGCATGAAAATCACAGAGCTTCAAAATCTTCACGTAGTCACTCACGTGACTCCAAAGTAAAATAGTAAGATTAAACGAGAACTTACCCGTTTGAAGTTTGATCGTTATTTTATGAGGAATTACGATGAGGGATTACGTGCCCTCCACTCCCAACCCTCATAAAATAAATTATCTTGTAGTTTTAGTCTAGGTAAGCCTCACTATCTTACTCTGGCTATTGGTTCTGTGTTTTTCACGCCGCTGCTTTGAAGTATGACGAGCATGTGCCAGGCGGGGTCTTCTTAACGTAATCCTTCATCGTAACTCCTCATAAAATAATGATCAAATGGTAAGTTCTCGTTTAATCTTACTATTATTATATTTCACAAGTGTTCTCCCAACCTTGTTGCCCGACGCCTTACTCTCCACGTGGACATTTAAACGTTACATAAACAAACATTCAGTGGTGTCCAGATGGTTTAACAAGGGAACATGGCTCTGTCCAAAGACAAAGTGCTGGAGGCATTCAGCAGTTCAGGCGCCACCTGCCCAAATGCAAGTAGAATGGACAGATGACATCTCAGGTCAGCAACCTTCCTCAGACTGATGAAAGAGAGTGAAAAGAAGCAGAGGCACGCAGGACAAAGCCAGCAAGTAAATAGGTGGTACATGTGAGGCGTGATTAGCATATGGATGCAGTGAGTGCCAAAGGCTCAAGGTGAAAGGGACAAAATGGCAAATAAGGAGAGAACTGAAATATGAAACTAGGGGAGATATGGGTGGAAGGGAAAGAGGGAATATGGGACTGTTTGAGAGACGAGCGCACAATAAAGGACTGGTTAGTAGTTATTATTATTTAGTTGTTAAACATTATTTAATTATTAATATTTAGTTATTATTTAATTATTATTAATATTTAGTTATTATTTAATTATTATCAAGTTATGTTATTATTATTTAATTATTATTTAGTTGTTACTTATTAATATTTAGTTGTTATAAATAATATTGTTAATAGTTAGTTAATGAAGGGAAGTACGCTCATTTCTCAACTCCTTGTCCATATTTCCCTTCCAACCTCACCCTGGTTTTACATTTCACAGTTCTTGTCCTTATCCAACATGTTTTATCACTTCCACCTTCAGCCTTTGGCACTTACTCCATCCGTTTGCCCATCACCCACTCACCTGTAATCCACCCATCACTTGTCAGGCAATGCCCAACCCCCATCTCATTTCCAGCTCTCCCCCGTATTTCAGACTGAGAGCTCCCGACCCGATTAGTCATCTGTCCATTCCTTCAGAGGTTGTCAAACCCACCAAGTTCCTCCAGCACTGTATTCACTCACGATTCAAGCATGGGGAGGCTCGTGTTGCAAAAAAAAAGTATGTTTTGCAACACGAGGAATTTCATTTACCATACACTCATACCAATAAAAAGCAACAGAACACAAAGTTCAAACTTTTCCATTTTTGGCCTCTCGTTGACGGTACGATCTCGACTCCCGTAGCCGGCGGTCGGGCCAACCGTGTCGGGGTCCTGCATCGGGGGAGTCGAATCCCAGCTCACTCGGTGTCTAGTCAACCCTTTTGCGTTCTTTGGAGCTTCCCGACATCGGTCTCAACCAGAGACTGAGCTCCTCGATGTTGAAGAAACAAATTTGGAAAAATCATTTAACACAATTTTATTCCATTAAACTGAGGAGGGTTAGAAATACATACCTTATCTTCCTAGGACATCCATAAAGACCAAATCCAGGAAGACTTGACGCTAAAAAATCAAATTAACATGACATTTTAATGTTTGAAATGTTCCAACGTCCTTCTCTATAATTAGACAAAGTGCAGGAGTAACTCAGTGGGTGAGAAGATTCTAGTCCTCAAAGCCTGGAGATGCATCCCCAACCAGGACAAGTGTGTCTCTGCAGTCAGGACTCCTACAGGTCAGACCAATATTAATGTAGTCGAATATATTTAGACTACCTTAAGAGTTTAATGTCAAAAGAGTCCCAACCCAGGATTACCAATCCATGTTCTCCAGCGATGTTACTGCACCCATCGAGTTGCTCCAGCACTGACAATTTACAAGCACAGCAACACCCCAGTTACATCAAATACCCATTATATTTCACAAGTGTTCTCCCAACCTTGTTCCCTGAAGCCTTACTCTCCACTTGGACATATAAACTTTAGATATAAACAAACATTCAGTGGTGCCCAGATGGTTAAAAATACCTGGAAAAACCCAACCCCCCCCTGAGCTTCAGTCAAATATTAAACTCTACTTTCCCTGTAACAGGAGCCAACTACAACACGGGAACATGGCTCTGTCCAAAGACAAAGTGCTGGAGGCATTCAGCAGTTCAGGCACAATCTGCCCAAATGCAAGTGGAATGGACAGATGACATCTCAGGCCAGCAACCTTCCTCAGACTGATGAAAGAGAGTGAAAAGAGGCAGAGGCACGCAGGACAAAGCCAGCAAGTAAATAGGTGGTACATGTGAGGCGTGATTAGCATATGGATGCAGTGAGTGCCAAAGGCTCAAGGTGAAAGGGGCAAAATGCCAAATAAGGAGACAACTGAATATGAAACTAGGGGAGATGGGTGGAAGGGAAAGAGGGATTATGGGACTGTTTGAGAGACGAGCGTACAAGAAATGACTAGTTAGTAGTTATTATTTAGTTGTTATTTAGTTATTAATATTTAGTTGTAATTATTTAATTATTATTATTTAGTTGTTAGTCATTAATATTTAGTTATTATTTAGTTATTACTTAGTTAATGAAGGGAAGTACGCTCATCTCTCAACTCCTTGTGCACATTTCCCTTTTACCTTCCAACCCCACCTCACCCTGGTTTTTGACATTTCACAGTTCTTGTCCTTCAGCCTTTGGCACTTACTCCATCCATTTACCCATCACCCACTCACCTGTAATCCACCCATCAGCTGTCAGGCAGTACCCAACCCCCACCTCATTTCCAGTTCTCCCCATTACTTCAGACTGAGAGCTCCCGACCCAATTACTCATCTGTCCATTACGTCAGAGGTTGTCAAACCCACCATGTTCCTCCAGCACTGTATTTACTCACAATTCAAGCATGGGGCGGCTCATGCTTGAATCGTGAGTAAATGTATGCTTTGCAACACGAGGGATTTCATTTACCATACACTCATACCAATAAAAAGCAACACAACACAAAGTTCAAACTCTTCCCTTCTTTGGCCTCACGCTGTCTGGGGCCTTGAGCCTTCCGTTGAAGGGATGATCTCGACTCCCGTTGCCGGCATTCGGGCCCTTCGTGTTGGGGCTCCTGCATCGGATGGGGGGGGGGGGGGGTTGTTGAATCTCAGCTCCCCTGCGCCGTGCGATCTACCCCGGGTCGGGGCTAGTCTAACCTTCTGTTTTCTTTGGAGCTTCCTGACATTGGTCTCTCCCAGAGACTGCAAGCACCTCGATGTTGAAGAAAAAAACAATTGAAAAGGCCATCAATAATTTAACACATTTATCCCATTAAACTGAAGAGGGTTAGAAATAGGTGCCTTACCTTCCTATGACATCCATTAAAGACCAAATCAAGGTAGAATTGATGCTGAAAAATCAAATTAACATAACATTTTAACGTTTGAAACATTCCAAAGTCCTTCTCTACAATTAGACAAAGTGCGGGAGTAACTCAGTGGGTCGAACATTCCTGGGCTAGAAGATTCTAGTCCTCAAGGTAAAGATATTCTGTACTCTTCCGTGGACATTGAAATGTTATATATGAACAGACATTCAGTGATGTCCAGGTGGTTAAAAATACTTGGAAATACTTGACCCAAACCCCCAGAGCTTAGGTCAAAAATTGCCACATCGGGGTGGAAAGTCCAAGTGTAGAGCTAAGGAGCTGCAAGGACGAGCGTAGAATCAAGAATACTGAAGAAATGGATTGTTGATAGCGGACGATCAGCCATGATCACAATGAGTGGCGGTGCTGGCTCGAAGGGCCGAATGGGCCTCTGCGAGTGTTGACCACAAACTGGGGCGACCTGTTATTGCACATTGGAAGCGCTGTCTACCTATTTTCTGTAAAATGGTGCTTTATTGCTTTGTGAGCACCAATTGCCCAGATGCCAAAGTTTGTAAAATCCCTGAAACCACATGGAGTAACTCAGCGGGTCACAGCATCTGTGGAGAACATGGATACGTGATGTTTTACAGTGCTGGAGTAACTCAGCGGGAACATGGATAGGTGACCTTTCACAGCAGGACCCTTCTTCACATTATACTAAAATAAATACACTAAGACCAACTAAAGTGTGGAAACAGGCCCTCTGGTCCACTAAGTCAGCACAATCCAGCAATCACCCCATACTCGAGCACTATCCTACACACTTTACTAAAACCAATTAACCTGCAAATCTGAATGTCTTTGGTGTGTTGGAAGCCAGAACATCTGGAGAAAACCCACATGGTCACAGGGAGAACATACAAACAACATGTGTTGTCAGGATTGAACCCAGGAGAACATAAACTATACAGACAACATGTTGTCAGGATTGAACCCAGGTCTCTGGTGCTGTGAGGCAGCAACTGTGCTGCCCAATCTTTCCCCCAAACACTGAAACCCAAGAGAGGTTTTGAAACAGGGACCTTACCTTAAAGTATTCTCCAGAAAGACCAGATCCCGATAGAGCTGATGAAGATGTACAAATTAGTCAAATGAATACACCACAAATATTAAAGTCTACTTTCCCTGTAACAGGAGCCAACTACAATTACTTTAACCTGGGAACATGGCTCGGTCTAAAGATAAAGTGCTGGAGGCATTCAGCAGTTCAGGCACA
The DNA here is from genome assembly GCA_035221665.1 of Okamejei kenojei. NCBI lineage: Eukaryota > Metazoa > Chordata > Chondrichthyes > Rajiformes > Rajidae > Okamejei > Okamejei kenojei. The sequence goes on along the minus strand of JAVHYY010000322.1, from coordinate 38,899 downwards.
ATCTGCCTGACTGCAAGTGGAATGGACAGATGACATCTCAGATCAGCAACCTTCCTCAGGCTGATGAAAGAGTGAAAAGAGGCAGAGGCACGCAGGACAAAGCCAGCAAGTAAATAGGTGGTACATGTGAGGTGTGATTAGCATATGGATGGAGTGAATGCCAAAGGCTCAAGGTGAAAGGGACAAAATGCCAAATAAGGTGAGAACTGAAATATAAAACTAGGAGATATTGGTGGAAGGGAGAGAAGGAAATATGGGACTGTTTGAGAGATGAACGTACAGTGGAAGGGAAAGGACCAGTGTTAGTTGGTTAGTTAGTGAGTTAATTTGTTAGTCAATTAACTAGTTAGTCCGTCAATTAGCACACCAGGGTGTGGGGGTGAAGGGAAGTACACTCATCTCCCATCTCTTTGTCCCATATTTCACATTTACCTTCCCACCCCAACTCCCTCTGGTTTCACATTTCAGTTCTTGTCCTTATCCAACACATTTTATCACTTCCACCTTCAGCCTTTGTCACTTACTCTGCCCATCACCCACTCACCTGTATCCACCCATCACCTGTCAGGCAGTGTCCAACCCCCACCTCATTTCCAGCTTCCTCCCGTATTTCAGATGAAGGCTCCCGACCTGATTAGTCATTTGTCCATTTCTTCAGATACTGCCTGACCCACCAAGTTCCTCCAGCACTGTTGTTTATGCTCAAGATTCCAGCGCCCTGAATTGAAAGAACCGTGAATAAAAAAATAATTAGAGATTGTGTGGAAACAGGCCGTCTGGCCCACCGAGTCTGCACGATCCAGCAATCACCCCGTACACTAGCACTATCCTACACACTAGGGACAGTTTACTAAAACCAATTAACCTACAAATCTCCGAGCCAGCCTACAGATGCTGCCTGACCCATCCAGTTCCTCCAGCTCTGCTTTTATCGCTAAAGATCCAGCATCCTGAATTATAAAACCCTGGACCAAAAATAATTAGGAAACCCCATTGTTAATCTTTCAAAAAGTTATCCCCATTGAAACCAAAAGAGAGGTTGAAATAGGGGCCTTACCTTCACACCATCTCCATGAAGATCAAATCCAGATAGACTGGATAAAGTTGCAGGAACATTACAGGGCGTGCAGCAGTTCACAATATCAGAGGAAACCCGACCGCAACAGACCAGACTCTACTGTAACCGACAAAAACATTGAATTAAATGAGCCTTGTGTATCAGGAGAACAGCAATGGGGAAGAAGTTTATTCCATCTTACGCCAACATTTGGCAGAATGGGAAGAGACAGTTTAACCCCAGCAGACACTTCCAGCAGCACAGGTCCAGTCCTTGGAGACCCTTGGTGGAAACAAACACATTATTCAGAGGATGAAAGAAGAAAGCAAACAGATTGCAGCAACGCAGACACTTGCAAAACCAAATATAGATTTAGACAAACTCTAAAGAACTACAGTAGGGTGAATGGAAGGGGCAGGATTGGTAAATTATAATGAGACCCAAGAGCCATGACTATTAAAGTTATTCTAGGGAAAAGTTTAACTAAGGAATAATTGGGTCAGAAACAGTGCTGGAGGTACTTAGTGGGTCAGGCACCATCTGCTCAACTGCAAAGGAATGGACAGATGTTTCAGATCAGGACCTTTCTTCAGACTGGACAGAAGTTTCAGATCAGAGAAAGCTGGAAAGAGATGAGAGCAGGACAAAGCCTGGTGAGTGATGCTGGATACAGTTGGGGGCTGATTAGCAGATAGGAGAGTAGTGACAAAGGCTAGAGGTGAAGAGGAGACAAGTGTCAGACAAGGAGAGGTGTGATATGCAAAGCCAGAGAGGGATCTGGGAAAGATGGGAATGCGAGACAGAGACGAGCGTACATTAGAGGGGAAAGGAGTAGGGTGACCAGAGTGTTGAGTGAGGTGCACACTAGGGTGGGGAGTGTAGGGAAAGAAGGGGTGTCCCTTCATCAGTACACTCATCCCCATCTCCAAATCACATTATTTTATCCCCTCTGGTTCCATTACACCCGCATGCCCATTACAACCGTATACCTGCCCCATTACTCCCGCATACCCGTCCCATTACACCCATCCCATTACACCCGTATACCTGTCCCATTACACCGTCCGCATTACACCCGCATACCTCGCTCCAGCTTTACATTCCACACCTCTGGAATGTTGTCACCTTTTCACCTCTAGCCTTTGTCCTTTTCTCCACCATCATCCCCTCACCTGTACCCACCCATCACTTGCCAAGCTTTGCCTCATTTCCAACCTTCTCCCACTACTCCAGTCTGAAGGTTTCCAAGCTGATAAGTCATCTGTCCATTTCCTCTACAGATGTTGCCTGACCCACCAAATTCTGCCAGCACTGTTGATTTGTTCCATGGCATGGTCAAAACCCAGAATAAATCCCTGTTAGGATGAAGGCCAAGACAATGAGGAAGTGGGGAGCCTAATGAACGCAAGTGGATTTGGACAAGTGTAATGATCCATTGGGCCAGTCCAAAGTGGCCGTTCCCCAGCCAAGACCTCAGATTGGGCGAGTCTTCAGGTCACCGTATCCTCAAGCACAAGTACACACCACACAAAGCCCAGAGACAGAAGGCAGCGCCATCCAGTCCAGTGCTGACAGGAGACGGTGATCATTGGTATCGTGCTGGCAGAGGGGAAATCCACCACATTGGCATGTGGAACCAATATCTCACCCCCCATACATCCCCTCACTGTCCCCACCCTGACCAACAGCCCCAGGTACAGGCAGAAACTCACTACTAGAGACACAAGTACATAGCAGTGGTCCCAGTTAAACTCCTACAAGTAGGCCCAGGCCACAACTTTAGTGAATAAATCCTAACGAGGGGAGGGGCAATGTAATCTTTAAACTAAAGTGGGCCCCAAGCTGAGACAGGCTGAGCCCAATTAGAGAAAACAGTCGTTAATCCTTCCCAAACCTTCCTCCACACTGAAGCACAAGAGAAGGTTCTAAACAGGGGCCTTACCTTTGTACCAACTCTATAACCATATTCACATAGACCAAGTTATATACAAAACAAACCAATGTCAGGTTAGTGATTTGAAGTCTGCCGACATCCTCCCTCACACTGGACACCGAGAGAGGAAGAGATTCCAATTTAAATTAAATGTCATGAGAAACAGGATCAGCCATTGAAAGGATTGTAGTGAACCCTACAGGGTAGCAGAATACATTGACTACTGTAATTCACTGGCACAGCAACATGCCAGCTTTGTTGTAGGGCAGCACAGTGGCACAGTGGTAGAGTTGTTGCCTTACAGCGCCAGAGACACGGGTTCTGTACAGAGTTTGCACATTCTCCCAGTGAGCCAGTGGGTTCTCAGAGATCTTCACTTTCCTCCCACTATCCAAAGACGTGCAGGTTTGGTATGTGTGTATGTGTGTACGTGTGTGGATCGTTGGTCGATGCGGACTCGGTGGGCCAAAGGGCCTGTTTCCGCGCTGTGTCTCTAAATGTGAGGGATAAAGTGATTAAACCCCACTATTGTAAGGGGCTTTAAAGAGGATCCAAACCGAAAGGGGCCAGGGAGAGGGTTCTGACACAGCTGTGTATAAAAGTTACCAGACCCATCCTCGAGTAAGAAGTGATAGCATTGTGTATAGTGGTAGAAGGGAGTGATGTAGATAGATCAGTAGAATGGAGTGATAGATGGGACCCTTGTCACTATAGCTTAGCTTTAGTGCTGATATAGGAGAACTGAGAGAGTTCAGTTGGAGGTGAGTAAAACTAGGGTAGGTCATGAACAACTGAGCATGCTTAATAAAATAAATGATTACAACACACCCCTGGTCAAGAAACTGCACATTACCATGGACATGCGATGTATGATGTGGGTGGTACTGGGGGGGGATGTACCTACAGGTTGTCCACCTCAGTGTCTGATTGGAGTGGGTCAAAGGAGGGGAGGTTGGATGTAGAATTGTGTGTATAAAGGGGGTTTACCCTTCTGACTTCGGTGTGTCTCAACTTGGAGAGGCACCCGACTCTGCAGACTCGAAAATAAAGAATCTCTTGCTTCCACGATTTAGTCTTTTTGAGTAGTGATTGTGAGCACATTGCATATCTCACATAAATGTGAAACATACCATGTCACATGAAGTGTTCTCCCCGACACTGCCCCCGATACCGTGCCCTTTACCATGGACATTGAAACCCTGCGCACAAACAGATAGGAGCATACAGGCAGTTCAAATATCTGGAGAAACACACCATGACAAACCAGATACTACTTTAACCGACAAAGAAATACTTTGAATTAAATGAGACGTACAAGTAAAGGAACAGTGGTGAAGTTTGGACCAGTTTATGCAACATTTGGCAGAATGGGGAAGACAGTCTAACCCTGGCAGACTCTTACAGCATCAGAGGACCCAGTCTTTGGAGATCCTGGGTGGAAACCAATACTAATTTTGGTCACCACTTTAGAAAGGAGCAGAGAGGAAATTGATTCTGGCAACAGACACAAACACACCAAACCAAATATAGATTTAGACCAATTCCAAACAAAGCTACAGTTGGGTGAATGGAAGGGGCAAGATTACTTAATTGTAATGAGTTCAAAACAAGTGTCATGAACATTAAACTACTTTCCCTGCAACAGGAGGCAACTAGGATTACTTTCACCAGGGGATGTAACCTGGTCTAAAACAAAGTGCTGGAGCTACTCAGTGGGTCAGGCAGCATCTGCCTGCCTGCAAAGGGAATTGACTGATGTTTCAGGTTGGGATCCTTCTTCAGACTGATGGAGTAGGGTAGAGAAAGTTGAAATTAAACTAACACTAATTGGTCACCTTCACAAAAGAGCAGAGAGGGGAGGGAATGGATTCTGGCAACAAACACACTCAAACCAAATGTAGATTTAGACCAATTCCAAAACTACAGTAGGGTGAATGGCAGGATCGATAATTTGTAATGAGACTTCAAGTGTCATCAACATTAAACTACTTTCCCTGCAACAGCAGCCAACTAGGATTACTTTAACCAGGGAATGTAACCTGGTCCAAAACAAAGTGATGGAGGTACTTGGCAGATCAGGGACCATCTACCCGACCACAAAGGGAATGGACAGATGCTGTAGTTTCCAGTTGGGACCCTTTCAGGCTGAAGGAGTAGGGCAGAGAAAGTGGGAAAGAGGTGGGAGCAGGACAAAGCCTGTTATGTGATTAGTGGATACAGGGGAGAATGTGATGGGTTGTGACATTGGCTAGGGGTGACATGGAGACAAAAGGTGCAACAGATGAGAAGAGTGAAACGTAAAGCTGGTGGGAGGGATACGGGTGGAAGGGGATAGAGTGAAATATGAGAGTGGTTTGGGAGGTGAGCATACAGAGGGAAGGAGCAGAGCGACCAAAGTGTTGAGAGAAGTGTTCACACCAGGGTGGGGGTGCAGGGAAAGAGGGGGTTCCCATCACCAGGGTGGGGGTGATGCAGGGAAAGAGGGGGTTCCCATCACCAGGGTGGGGGGGGTGATGCAGGGAAAGAGGGGGTTCCCATCACCAGGGTGGGGGTGATGCAGGGAAAGAGGGGGTTCCCATCACCAGGGTGGGGGGGGTGATGCAGGGAAAGAGGGGGTTCCCATCACCAGGGTGGGGGTGATGCAGGGAAAGAGGGGGTTCCCATCACCAGGGTGGGGGGTGCAGGGAAAGAGGGGGTTCCCATCACCAGGGTGGGGGGTGCAGGGAAAGAGGGGGTTCCCATCACCAGGGTGGGGGGGTGCAGGGAAAGAGGGGGTTCCCATCACCAGGGTGGGGGGTGCAGGGAAAGAGGGGGTTCCCATCGCCAGGGTGGGGGGGTGATGCAGGGAAAGAGGGGGTTCCCAGAACCATTGTGGCCGCAACTGTTTACCATATATATTAATGATTGGGAAGAGGGAATTAGGAGCAACACTAGCAAGTTTGCGGATGACACAAAGCTGGGTGGCAGTGTGAACTGTAGAGGATGTTAGGAGGTTGCAGGGTGACCTGGACAGGTTGAGTGAGTGGGCAGATGCAGTATAATATAGATAAATGTGAGGTTATCCACTTGTAGCTGCAAAAACAAGGGGGCAGATTATTATCTCAATGGGGTCAGGTTAGGTAAGTGGGAGGTGCAGCGAGACCTGGGTGTCCTTGTACACCAGTCACTGAAAGTTGGCGTGCAGGTACAGCAGACAGTGAAGAAAGCTAATGGAATGTTGGCCTTTATAACAAGAGGATTTCAGTGTAGAAGTAAAGAGGTTCTTCTGCAGTTGTATAGGGCTCTGGTGAGACCACATCTGGAGTATTGTGTACAGTTTTGGTCTCCTAATTTGAGGAAGGACATCCTTGTGATTGAGGCAGTGCAGCGTAGGTTCACGAGATTGGTCCCTGGGATGGCGGGACTGCATATGAGGAAAGATTGAAAATACTAGGCTTGTATTCACTGGAGTTTAGAAGGATGAGGGGGGAACCTTATAGAAACATATACAATTATAAAAGGACTGGACAAGCTAGATGCAGGAAAAATGTTCCCAATGTTGGGCAAGTCCAGAACCAGGGGCCACAGTCTTAAAATAAAGGCGAGGCCATTTAAGACTGAGGTGAGAAAAAACTTTTTCACCCAGAGAGTTGTGAATTTGTGGAATTCCCTGCCACAGAGGGCAGTGGAGGCCAAATCACTGGATGGATTTAAGAGAATTAGATAGAGCTCTAGGGGCTAGTGGACTCAGGGGATATGGGAAGAAGGCAGGCACGGGTTATTGATTGGGGATGATCAGCCATGATCACAATGAATGGCGGTGCTGGCTCAAAGGGCTGAATGGCCTCCTCCTGCACCTATTTTGTATGTTTCTATGTCATCTATCGCATGTTCTCCACAGATGCAGCCTGACCCCCGCTGAGTTACTCCAGCACTCTGTGAAACCACCTATCCATGTTCTCCAGAGATGCTGACTTTGACCCACTGAGTTACTCCAGCATTTTGTCTTTTGAGGAAGAGTATCCAAATATCTTTACAACAGTATGTCCAGTCCAAAGCTCGAAGGGCCGAATAGCCTACTCCTGCACCTATTTTCTATGTTTCTATGAATGACCACTCAACACATCACACATATTCATTTCACCTGAAAGTCCTTCATAAGAATTCATAATAAACAAGCTGTGATTAGGGTAGTTAACATTAACCATTTCACACAAGTGGTTAACAACTAGTTCACATTAACTTTCCTCAACCAAGTACAATGTAGATCCACTTTAAATTCCTTGCTGTCTTATTAATCATAACAATTAGTCATTAACTGAAAACCAGTCTTCATAAAGTGCCCCAATTAAAACACAATTGGACAGCTATCCAGGAGACAAATTCATTCTTGCCACTGCCTTCATGAAGTAAATGGAACCTCAACAGCAATTCTTGGCAAGATTCTCATAAATCTTGACTGCACCCTTTCCAAGGGTCGCCAAACATTGGAGACTGATCAGATCGGGGAATTTTATACATCCTTACTCCAATCCACAGCAGACCAATTGTTCCAAATCACTGGGTTCACAGTAAGAATGCCCCTCAGTCCTCTCGGCCCAATATTCTACATTATCCCTGCATCTGTTCCACATTGTGCATCAACCAATAACAGTCATCACTGATCAACATTGAACAGTAAAATGTAGAAACAAACTACAGATGCTAGTTTTTTGTACCAGATACAGGGCTGCCAACATTAGGTGAGAGTTGAGTGAGAAATTACGAGTGCAGTGACCGGGGGGGGGGGGGGGGGGGGGGGGAGATGGTGTCCCTCCCTCTCATGGTACGGAGCTTGTGCATTTTTCACCTTGAAATTGTGCAATCTGGTGCATACTGTAGTGAGCCTTAACTTACACTTGAATGCAACATTTATGCTTCAAATTGGATTAGGTATGAATAAGGTTAGGCTAAATTACATTCCCAATAACATTCCACAGTAGAGCCACGCTCTGATCAACAGGTGCAGCACATGAATGACCTTAGTATATTCATGTATGGAAATCAGATTATAATTCATGCTGCTATGCATATCTATCTATATTTCTTCAATCAACCTTACCCTTGGAAACAAGATAAAAGTCATGCCACATATTCAACCGTATATGGTTCAATGAAATTGAAGATGTATTTGTAAAACATTTGTACGGAAATAGGCCCTTCGGCCCACCAAGTCCACACCGACCAGCAATCTACCTTACATCAGTTGTATCCTACACGTCACGGACAATTTACAGAAGCCAATTAACCTACAAACCTGCACTTATTTGAGATGTGGGAGAAACCTGAATTTCCACAGAAAACCATGTGGTCATAAGGAGAATGTACAAATACTGTACAGACAGCACCCGCAGGCAGGATCAAATCTGGGTCTGTGGTGCTGCAAGGCAGCAACTCTACCGCTGCGCCACCCCATTACATTATTTTTTCTGTTATATATTTATTATAGTGTCATGTCAATAAAGATGAACACACGATTTTGATTTCTGCCCTTAATTGGATAACACACATCTCCAGTCATTGTGTTTTATGGCTGGTTTTCAGCCTCTTCAGTCTGAAGGTCTCAACCCGAAACATCACCTATTCTCCAGAGATGCTGCCTGCCTGCTGAGTAATTCCAGCTTTTAGTGTCTATCTTCAGTTTAAACCACAATCTGCAGTTCCTTCTTACACTCTTTGTTAAGCAAAACAGGTCCTATTCTCATCATATTATTCACCTCAACTAAGTCTTTTCTTCACCTCTGTTGCTGCAGAAAATACAATCCCAGTTATCAAATCTTTCTTCAAAGTGAAAAAAATTCCAGCCCTGCCAATATGTTCATAAATTGCCTCTGGATCCTCTCCAAAGCAATTGCACCCTTTCTACAATGTGCCATAGTCTTACAGCATGGAAACAGGCCCTTCATCCCAACTTGTCCATGCAGATCCAAGATGCCCCATCTAAACTAGTCCCATTTATCTGCATTTGACCCATATCCCTTTAAACCGTGTGTGAGTGTGAGTAAGGGTGTGTTTAAGAAGCAGCTGCAGATGCTGGAAAATCGAAGGTACGCAAAAATGCTGGAGAAACTCAGTGGGTGCAGAAGCATCTATGGAGCAAAGGAATTAGGCAATGTTTCGGGCCGAAACCCTTCTTCAGACTGATAGGGGGTGGGGGGAGGCAGGGAGAAGAAAGGAAGAAGGAGGAGCCAGAGGGCTGAGGTAGGAAGGAGAGGAGACAATGTGTGCGAGCAAGGATGTGTGTGTGAGAGCAAGGGCGTGTGTGTGCCTGTGTGTGTGAGAGCCTGTGTGCGTGCGAGTGGGAGCCTGTGTGTGAGCCTTGTGTGCGAGAGCGTGAGAGAGCCAGTGTGTGCGAGTGAATTTTGGAATAACAGGAGTCTGCGCTGAGCTATCAATATTTCAAAGAAGTTTCCTTAATTATGACAAACAAATGTGGAGAAATGCTTCTACCCCAACTCTCAAAATGTGGATGACAAGCATGTCTGAGGCACGACATCTTGAAGATATGAGACTCGTCTCTGCAGGAAAATCGGAGCAATTTTTAAAGATAGTCTCCTTTTATTGATTCATTACAAGTATATTATGGTGCAACACAACTCTGGAAATAAACCGATTGATGGACAGGGTGAGAAACGAAGCCGGTATCTCAACACGTAATGTTCCCTTTTTCTTCCCTTCACTATTTCTTTCATTTTCTTCTTTCTCGATTTCTTTTTTGTTAAATTTAAAATGGAAGATGTACAATAAATGTATTTTGTCACTCGGCGCGGTTTATATTATTGTACACTGCTTCTAATAAAAATATTAATTAAAAAATTAAAAGAAATTAAAAAGATTGAGTGAGAGTGTGTATCAGTGAAGCGGCGACAACACCCGGAGCAAGTGGAGACTTGGCGATGTCCGGGGAGCGGTTCCCTCTCTCCCCCCTCCGCGGGAATGCGGGCCGGACAGGTGCTGTGTCCAGCTGGGGTCCGGGGGGGGGGGGGGGGTCAGTGGGGGAGGGACAGTGGGGGGTCCGGGGGAGGGTCAGTGACCCAGGGGGGGGGGGGTCCAGGGGAGGGACAGTGACCCGGGGTCAGGCATCGGAGCGGAGCTATAGCCAGAGATTCCTCCCCGCGTCTCCGGAGGCGGCACCGACGCCCCCACTCACCTGGTTCGCTCCTGGCTCCGGGCCGGGTTAAAACTCCATGCGGTGTGGACAGAGCGGCCGCCGGACACAGAGCCAGCGGAGGTGAGGGTGGGAGGTGCGAGTGTGAGTGGTGCCTGGGGGGGGGGGGGGGTGATGTCGGTGCTGGGACCACCGCCGTGTCTCACCTACCGCACCGTCTGCATGGGAATGTGAATGCGGGCGAGGCAGCATCTATGGAGCGGTAGACATAAGCTGGAGAGATGCTGGAGTTTGAAGGAGGATCAAACTCACCCGCCAGATGCTGCCTCACCCGCTGAGTTTTATATATATATCAAGAGGATAGAAACATAGAAAATAAGTGCAGGAGGAGGCTATTCAGCCCTTCAAGCCAGCACCGCCATTCATTGTGATCATGGCTGATTATCCCCAAAATCAATAACCCGTGTCTGCCTTCTCCCCATATCCCTTGACCCCACTTGCCCCTAGAGCTCTATCTAACTCTCTCTTAAATCCATCCAGTGATTTGGCCTCCACTGCCCTCTGCAGCAGGGAATTCCATAAATTCACAACTCGCTGGGTAAAAATGTTTTTTTCTCAGCTCAGTCTTAAATGACCTCCCCTTTATTCTAAGACTGGCCCCTGGTTCTGGACTCACCTAACATTGGGAACATTTTTCCTGCACACATACACATATATATAACAAGTCTGGAGAATTATCCAAAGACACAAACACTTTAAGAGAAAGCAATAGTGTTCTCACCCATCTCCTGTCCTGGAGACTCAGACAAAAGAGAAGACTTCCTGCCTCTACCATCAGCACTGCTCACAAGGTGCGATTCCATGTCCTAACGTCAGGACCTCTGCACTCACACGCACACACACAACTCCCCCTTTTATACACAGTAGCTGACAATTCCCTAATCAGCTCCAATCAAGCCAATGACCACATTAACCCTTCGCCCACCAGTGGCCAATCAATGTTTGTTGCACACATGATGATATCCACCTGGGGGCAGTAGTTGATTGTCTGTTGATTCATTGCTGTTTGCACAAAACAGCCGCTTGCATTTCACTTTGTCAGAAAAGATGATAAGACATACCAGCTGAATTAGGATGTTCGACCCTCGGAAACTACTTTCCCATTCGATCATGGCTGATCTATCTTTCCCTCTCAACCCCATTCTCCTGCCTTTTCCCCCATAACCTTTGACGACCTTACTAATCGAGAACCTGTCAATCTCCGCTTTAAAAATATCCAATGACTTGGCCTCCACAGCCGTCTGTGGCATTGAATTCCACAGATTCACCACCCTCTAGCTAAAGAAATTCCTTCTCATCTCCTTTCTAAAATACATCCTTTTATTCTGAGGCTGTTCCCTCTGGTCCTAGACTCTCTCACTAGTGGAAACAACCTTTTAGTTTTAGTTTAGACATATAGCACAGAAACAGGCCCTTTAGCCCACCGTGTGCACACTGACCTGCAATCATCCCGTACACTAGCACCACCCCACGCACAAGGGACAATTTTACAATTATCAAATTACCAAAGCTAATTAACCTACAAACCTGTAGGTCTTTGCAGTGTGGGAGGAAACCAGAGCATGAAATCATGTGCAGGCGAAAGAGATTTGGACTTGGCATCATATTTGGCACAGACTGTGGGCCAGAGGGCCTGTACTGTTGTATGTAGACACAAGGAATTTCAGCTGCTTGTTAACAAAAAAGTCACAAAGTGCTGGAGTTACTCAGAGGGCCAGGCAGCATCTCTGGAGAACATCGATAGGTGACAGTTCTGGTCAGGAACCTTCAGACTGCTAATCTGCAGACTGAAGAAGGGTCCAGTCCAATAACATCACCTAGCCATGTTCTCCAGAGATGCTGCCTGACCCGCTGAGTTACTCCAGCACTCTGTGAAACGTCACCTATCCATGTGCTCCACAGATGCTGCCTGACCCGCTGAGTTACTCCAGCACTCTGTGAAACGTCACCTATCCATGTGCTCCACAGATGCTGCCTGACCCGCTGAGTTACTCCAGCACTCTGTGAAACGTCACCTATCCATGTTCTCCACAGATGCTGCCTGACCCGCTGAGTTACTCCAGCACTCTGTTTCTCCACCGTTCCAGGTTTGGTGTTGCACCCTTGCCAAAATGGAACATGACTCTGAGGTTGAATGAGGTTCATGACGAGACAACCCGTGTTGTTGAGCGGACTCTGCCCGCGCCACCAAGCCGTGAAGTGGGGATCCTGCTGCCTCATCTCAGCAGAACTGTGGTCACTGGGAAATAAATACAAGCAGCAGTCTCTGGAGTCTGTGTTTGAACCTGCATGTATATGTGCACATGTATGCATATGTACATATGTATATGTACGTACTGTACATATGTGTGTAAATACATGTGTGTACATATGTGTGCATGCATGTATGCAAATACACATATGCATATGTATAAACATGTGTATGTATGTACATGTGTGTGTTAGCATACATGTGTATGTACATATGTGTGTGCATGTACATCATGTGTGTGTGTGTACTGTGTGTGTATGTGTGTGCATGTGTGCATGTGCATGTGTGTTTACGTATACATGTATATGCACCAACTGCGTGTGGACTTGCAACTGTGTATATGTATGTGTACATGTGTGTATGTGTGTATGTGTAAGTATGTGTGTACTGTGGTGTGCATGTGTGTATGTGCGTATGTATGTACGTATGTGTGTATATGTATCTGTCTGTGTGTATGTGTATGTATGTGTCTGTGTGTATGTGTGTATATGTCTGTGTGTATGTGTGGTACGTATGTGTCTGTGTGTATGTGTGGGTGTATATGTCTGTGTGTATGTGTGGGTACGTATGTGTCTGTGTGTATGTGTGGGTACGTATGTGTCTGTGTGTATGTGTGGGTACGTATGTGTCTGTGTGTATGTGTGGGTACGTATGTGTCTGTGTGTATGTGTGTATATGTATCTGTGTGTATGTGTGTACGTATGTGTCTGTGTGTATGTCTGTGTGTATGTGTGGGTATGTATGTGTCTGTGTGTATGTGTGGGCACGTATGTGTCTGTGTGTATGTGTGGGTACGTATGTGTCTGTGCCTGTGTGTGTACATGCCTGGGTGAGTTGGCTCAAGGGCCTGTGTCCGTGTTTTATAACTGTAACACTGTCTCTAAACCAACGAGAACATGAAACATTGGATTGTTTTTTTCTGAAGCGCAGAAGCTGAGTGGTAACCTGGTAAAATTTTATAAAATTATGAGAAGCATAGATAGAGTTGACTCAGAACTCTTGATTCCTCCAGGGTGGAAATATCAAAGACTAGAGGGCATATCTTAATGTGAGACGGGCAGTTTAAAGAAAGCGTGTGAGGCAACATTTTGTTTTACACAAAGGGTGGTGGGGCCTTGAACACGTTGCCACGTGTGGTGCTGGAGGCAGAGATGATCATGGTGTTTGAGAGGCTTTTAAACAGGCACATGGAGGTGCAGGGATGGGGGGGATATGGATCACATGCAGGCAGAGGGAACTTGCCATAATGTTCGGCACAGACCTTGTGGGTCGAAGGGTAAGTTCCTGAGCTGTGCAGTTCTATGTCTATGTTCTATTTCACACCACAAACGCCTCAAAAAATAAGCCTGACTCTGTGGGAAGGCACCGAGAAATTATACCACTGTGAAATTAAAAGCTGTACCTTGCAGCCACATCAGAGGTGACAGGTTTGAAATCTACAACTCCCCTCCCCACCTGGTGCAGGTGTAAATCATGTTTTGTGCCTCCAGAAATTATACCACCCTGCCTGACATCTTCTATCATCAGCAATCGACTGTTTGTAATATTGGTATAAAATAGAGCCAGAAGTGTCTAAAATAATATTCAATTGTAGCAGATGTTGGTGAGGCCACACCTGGTGTATTGTGTTCCTTATGGTCACCCTGCTATAGAAAGCATGTCATTAAGTTGTAAAGAGTGCAGGGAAAAGTTCTGAGGATGTTGCCAGAACTCGAAGGCCTGAGCAATAGGGGAGATTTGGGTTGGCTAGGATTTTATTCCTTGGAGCACAGGAGGATGGGGGTGATTTTATGGAGGAGTATAATATCATGATAATGGATAGGGTTAATGCACAGTCTTTCTCCCCCAGGGTAGGGGAATCAAGAGCCAGAGAACATAGGACCGTAGAACAATACAGCACAGCACAACAACAGGTTCTTTAGCCCACAATGTCAGTGTAGAACATGATGCCAAGACCATCTCTTATCTATCTGCACATAATTCATACCACTGCATTCCCTGAATATCCATATGCATATCTAAAATGCCACTAACTTATCTGCCTTAAGCCCCTGTCCCACTGTGCGAGTTCACCCAAGATTCTCCAGAATTCTCCCCCGATTCGAGTTTGTGTAATGTACGTAGTGGGTACGTAGGAGCTCGTGGATGTCACTTAGCGGCTCTTAACGCTAACGGCAGTTACTCGTGAAACGTGGAAACGCGTGAAGATTTTTCAACAGTGTGAAAAATGTCCCCGAGTAAAAATGTACTCTTGATGGAAAAATGTGTTACTTTTTACTCGTAGTTATAACGTTAGTTTAACGGTGGACACTCGTATATACTCGTGGGTACTCGTAGCTCGGCAGCTGGACAGAGAAAAAAAGGTTATGTCAACATCAGCACGTGACCTGGGTCTGTCCAGGGCGTTTCCCCTCATTGCTGGAGAAACTTTTGCAGAAGAAGCTCGTCTCGAGATGGCACCCAAAAAAATCCAACTGAAGGGCAGAGCAAAGCCATACAAAAAACGTGCCATGAAGGCTTTGCACACACAGAAGAGGAGAGGCAGGAGGAGATGCAACAGGAGGAGGCAACACTATACGAGGGCTCCCTGCAGCAGGAGAACAGGGAGGTTGAATATGTGCAGACCACCTCCCTGGCAGCTGTGTCTGACAATGCCTCAGACTCGGAGGCCCCATTGAGTAAGGGTGGTTGGAGAAAGGTAAATCCCTTTTCCTTCAACAGGCAGCAAGAGGGAGCCCTTGTAGAGTGGTATCAGGCAAATAATATCCTCTATGATAAATCCAGAGAGGATTATCGAAATATGGCGAAGAAGCGTGCTTTGTTGGAGGAAAAGGGCAAAGGACAAAAGGCAGTGGAGGCCAAGTCACTGGATGGAATTAAGAGAGAGTTAGATAGAGCTCTAGGGGCTAGTGGAATCAAGGGATATGGGGAGAAGGCAGGCACGGGTTATTGATAGGGGATGACCAGCCATGATCGCAATGAATGGCGGTGCTGGCTCAAAGGGCCGAATGGCCTCCTCCTGCACCTATTTTCTATGTTTCTATGTTTATCCAGGGTGCACATGTGAGTGCATTCTGATATATTGTGGCATCATCAGCCCAACATAGAAACATAGAAACATAGAAAATAGGTGCAGGAGTAGGCCATTCGGCCCTTCGAGCATGCACCGCCATTCAATATGATCATGGCTGATCATCCAACTCAGTATCCCGTACCTGCCTTCTCTCCACACCCCCTGATCCCTTTAGCCACAAGGGCCACATCTAACTCCCTCTTAAATATAGCCAATGAACTGGCTTCAACTACTTTCTGTGGCAGAGAATTCTACAGATTCACCACTCTCTGTGTGAAAAAAAAATTCTCATCTCGGTACTAAAAGACTTCCCCCTTATCCTTAAACTATGACCTCTTGTTCTGGACTTTCCCAACATCGGGAACAATCTTCCTGCATCTAACCTGTCCAACCCCTTAAGAATTTTGTAAGTTTCTATAAGATCCCCCCTCAATCTTCTAAATTCTAGCGAGTACAAGCCAAGTCTATCCAGTCTTTCTTCATATGAAAGTCCTGCCATCCCAGGAATCAGTCTGGTGAACCTTCTCTGTACTACCTCTATGGCAAGAAAGTCTTTCCTCAGATTAGGAGACCAAAACTGTATGCAATACTCCAGGTGTGGCCTCACCAGGACCCTGTACAACTGCAGTAGAACCTCCCTGCTCTTATACTCAAATCCTTTAGCTATGAATGCTAACATACCATTCGCTTTTTTCACTGCCTGCTGCACCTGCATGCCTACTTTCAATGACTGGTGTACCATGACACCCAGGTCTCGTTGCATCTCCCCTTTTCCTAATCGGCCACCATTCAGATAATAGTCTACTTTCCTGTTTTTGCCACCAAAGTGGGTAACCTCACATTTATCCACATTATACTGCATCTGCCATGCATTTGCCCACTCACCAACCTATCCAAGTCACCTTGCAGCCTCCTAGCATCCTCCTCACAGCTAACACTGCCCCCCAGCTTCGTGTCATCTGCAAACTTGGAGATGTTGCATTCAATTCCCTCGTCCAGATCATTAATATATATTGTAAATAGCTGAGGTCCCAGCACTGAGCCTTGCGGTACCCCACCAGTCACTGCCTGCCTTTCTGAAAATGACCCGTTTACTCCTGCTCTTTGCTTCCTGTCTGCCAGCCAGTTCTCTATCCACGTCAATACTGAACCCCCTATACTGTGTGCTTTAAGTTTGCATACTAATCTCTGATGAAGGGTCTCCACCTGAAACGTCACCTATCTCCTTCGCTCCTTAGATGCTGCTGCACCCGCTGAGTTTCTCCAGCCTTTTGTGAATTTTTTTAAAAACAGCATCTGCAGTTCCTTCTTTAATACTAATCTCTTATGTGGGACCTTGTCGAAATCCTTCTGAAAGTCCAGATATAACACATCCACTGGGTCTCCCTTATCCACTCTACTAGTTACATCCTCGAAAAATTCTATAAGATTCGTCAGACATGATTTACCCTTTCTGCTGACTTTGCTGACTTTGTCCAATGATTTCACCACTTTCCAAATGTGCTGCTATCCCATCTTTAATAACTGACTCTAGCATTTTCCCCACTACCGATGTTAGACTAACTGGTATGTAATTCCCAGTTTTCCCTCTCCCTCCCTTTTTAAAAACAACAATTTTCTTTTATCCATGATTGCAAAATTGACAGTCTCACTGATGTGGAAGGTCTTTATTTTGCGTAAAATAAAACTTTTGTAGTAGGTTTGCAGCTGCAAACTTAAGGTTGCAGACAACTTTCACACGTTATGTGTTTGACGGTTGAATCCTGTCTCCAAGAGCAA
Organism: Okamejei kenojei; assembly: GCA_035221665.1. Taxonomy (NCBI): domain Eukaryota; kingdom Metazoa; phylum Chordata; class Chondrichthyes; order Rajiformes; family Rajidae; genus Okamejei; species Okamejei kenojei. The sequence continues at coordinate 21,620 of JAVHYY010000322.1, read as the reverse complement.
TTAACAGGCAATTAACCCATGTATTGCTTGTTTTAACTTTGAATCCTGTCTTGAATCCAGGGGTTGGACAGGTTAGATGCAGGATGATTGTTCCCCATGTTGGGGAAGTCCAGAACAAGGGGTCACAGTTTAAGGATAAGGGGGAAGTCTTTTAGGACCAAGATGAGAAAATCATTTTTCCCACAGAGAGCGGTGAGTCTGTGGAACTCTCTGCCACAGAAAGTAGTTGAGGCCAGTTCATTGGCTATATTAGATGTGGCCCTTGTGGCTAAAGGGATCAGGGGGTATGGAGAGAAGGCAGGTACAGGATACTGAGTTGGATGATCAGCCATGATCATATTGAATAGCGGTGCAGGCTTGAACGGCCAAATGTCCTACTCCTGCATCTGTTTTCTATGTTTCTATGTTTCGAAGTCTTCAAGAAGGGCCACATTAAATATGCAGAATGCAGGCAATTAAAACAGGGCTTCAATTGCAAAGTCCTCAGTGGCTTCTAAGTGCGTGTCTTATTATTAAGAAACGTAGAAACATAGAAAATAGGTGCAGGAGGAGGCCATTCAGCCCTTTGAGCCTGCACCGCCATTCATTGTGATCATGGCTGATCGTTCCCAATCAATAACCTGTGCCTGCCTTCTCCCCATATCCCCTGACTCCACTAGCCCCTAGAGCTCTATCTAACTCTCTCTTAAATCCATCCAATGATTTGGCCTCCACTGCCCTCTGTGGCAGGGAATTCTATAAATTCACAACTCTCTGGGTGAAAAAGTTTCTTCTCACCTCAGTCTTAAATGGCCTCCCCTTTATTTTAAGACTGTGGCACCTGGTTCTGGACTCGCCCAACATTGGGAACATTTTGTTGAAGAAGAAGGGTCTCGACCCAAAATGTCGCCTATCTCCTTCGCTCCTTAGATGCTGCTGCACCCGCTGAGTTTCTCCAGCCTTTTGTGTACCATTGGGAACATTTTTCCTGCATCTAGCTTGTCCAGTCCTTTTATAATTTTATATGTTTCTATAAGGTCCCCCCCTCATCCTTCTAAACTCCAGTGAATACAAGCCTAGTCTTTTCATTCTTTTCTTATATGACAGTCCCGCCATCCCAGGTATCAATCTTGTGAACCTGCCTCAATCACATGTCCTTCCTCAATTTAGGAGACCAAAACTGTATGTAATACTCCAGATGTGGTCTCACCAGAGCCCTATACAACTGCAGAAGAACCTCTTTACTCCTATACTGAAATCCTCTTTTTATGGAGGCCAACATTCCATTAGTTCAATGAACTCCGCGCCCACCACGACTTGGAGCTCTTCTACCGTCGCCTCCTCCTCACAGCGTTCTTCCATGGGAAGGAGTCCTCGCCCCCTATTGATGATCCCTTTTCCCGTCTCCAACGGACCCCCTCCTCGTGAACCCCCCCTCATGGCCTTCCGGCTTTAGACCTTTTTATTCAAAACTGCCAGCGGGACATCAACCCCCTCAACTTCTCCACTCCCCTGTCTCACTCCAATCTCTCCCCCCCCCCCGAACGTACAGCCATCGACTCACTCCGCAACAACCCAGACTGGGTTATCAAACCCGCCGACAAGGGAGGTGCCGTGGTAGTCTGGCGGGTCGATCTCTACAAAGCTGAGGCCACGCGCCAACTCTCGGACACCTCCTCCTACATATCCCTGGACCATGACCCCACTATCTCTAGCACCATCACTAACTTCATCAACTCCAGCTCCCTGCCCCCCCGAGCCTCCAACCTCATCGTTCCCCAGCCCCGCACGACCCGATTTTACCTTCTCCCCAAAATCCACAAACCGGACTGTCCCGGTAGACCCATTGTCTCTGCCTGTTCATGCCCCACCGAACTCATTTCCGCATACCTCGACTCCATCCTACCCCCCTTGGTTAAATATCTCCCCACCTATGTTCAAGACACCTCAGACACTCTCCGTCGTCTCCGCGCATTCCATTCTCTAGGCCCCCATCCCCTCATCTTCACCATGGACGTCCAGTCACTTTACACCTCCATCCCCCACCAGGAGGGTCTCAAAGCCCTCTGGTTCTTCCTCGACCGGAGAATCAACCTATACCCGTCCACTGATACTCTCCTCCACCTAGCGGAGTTGGTCCTTACCCTCAATAGCTTCTCGTTTGACTCCTCCCATTTCCTCCAAATACAAGGCGTAGCTATGGGCACGCGCATGGGCCCTAGCTATGCCTGCCTCCTTGTTCGAAACGTACCAGGGCCGCATCCCCGACCTCTACCTCCGCTACATCGACGACTGCATTGGTGCTACCTCCTGGAAACATAGAAACATAGACAATAGGTGCAGGAGTAGGCCATTCGGCCCTTCAAGCCTGCCATTCAATATGATCATGGCTGATCATCCAACTCAGTATCCTGTACCTGCCTTCTCTCCATACCCCCTGATCCCTTTAGTCACAAGGGCCACATCTAACTCCCTCTTAAATATAACCAATGAACTGGCCTCAACTACCTTCTGTGCCAGAGAATTCCAGAGACTCACCACTCTCTGTGTGAAAAATGTTTTCCTCATCTCGGTCCTAAAGGAATTCCCCCTTATCCTTAAACTGTGACCCCTTGTTCTGGACCTCCCCAACATCAGGAACAACCTTCTTGCATCTAACCTGTCCAACCTCTTAAGAATTTTGTAAGTTTCTATAAGATCCCCCCTCAATCTTCTAAATTCTAGCGAGTACAAGCCGAGTCTATCCAGTCTTTCTTCATATGAAAGTCCTGACATCCCAGGAATCAGTCTGGTGAACCTTCTCTGTACCCCCTCTATGGCAAGAATGTCTTTCCTCAGATTTGGGGACTAAAACTGTACGCAATACTCCAGATATGGTCTCACCAAAACCCTGTACAACTGCAGTAGAACCTCCCTGCTCCTATACTCAAATCCTTTCGCTATGAATGCTAACATACCATTCGCTTTCTTCACTGCCTGCTGCACCTGCATGCCTACTTTCAATGGCTGGTGTACCATGACACCCAGGTCTCGTTGCATCTCCCCTTTTCCTAATCGGCCACCATTCAGATAATAGTTTACCCTCCTGTTTTTGCCACCAAAGTGGATAACCTCACATTTATCCACATTATACTGCATCTGCCATGCATTTGCCCACTCACCCAGCCTATCCAAGTCACCTTGCAGGCTCCTAGCATCCTCCTCACACCTAACACTACCCCCCAGCTTCGTGTCATCCGCAAACTTGGAGATGTTGCATTCAATTCCCTCGTCCAAATCATTAATATATATTGTAAATAGCTGGGGTCCCAGCACTGAGCCTTGTGGTACCCCACTAGTCACTTCCTGCCATTCTGAAAAGGACCCGTTTACTCCTAACCTTTGCTTCCTGCCAGCCAGTTCTCTATCCACATCAATACTGAACCCCCAACACCGTGATACTCATGCACCCACACACAACTCACTGACTTCATCAACTTCACCACTAACTTGCAGCCTGCACTCACATACACCTGGACCATTTCCAACTTCCCTACCATTTCTTGACCTCACTATCTCCATCGCAGGTGATAGACTTCTGACAGATATCCACTATAAACCCACTGACTCCCATGGCTATTTAGACTACTCTTCTTCCCACCCTGCTTCCTGTAAGGACTCCATCCCCTATTCCCAATTCCTCCGTCTACGCCGCATCTGCTCCCAGGATGAGGTGTTCCACACCAGGGCATCGGAAATGTCCTCATTCTTCAGGGAACGGGGATTCCCCTCCCCTAATATAGATGAGGCTCTCACCAGGGTCTCCTCCGTACCCCGTAACACTGCCCTCTCTCCCCATCCCCCCACTCGTAACAAGGGCAGAGTCCCCCTAGTCCTCACCTTTCACCCCACTAGCCTTCACACACAACAAATAGTCCTCCGCCATTTTCGCCACCTCCAACGTGACCCCTCCACTCGCCACATCTTCCCATCTCCCCCCCCCCCCCCCCCCGTCTGCCTTCCGCAAAGACCGCTCCCTCCGTAACTCCCTGGTCAATTCTTCCCTTCCCCCCCGCACCACCCCCTCCGCGGGAACTTTCCCTTGCAACCGCAAGAGATGCTACACTTGTCGCTTTATCTCCCTCCTCGACTCCATTCAAGGACCCAAGCAGTCGTTCCAGGTGCGACAGAGGTTCACCTGCACCTCCTCCAACCTCATCTATTGCATCCGCTGCTCTAGATGTCAGCTGATCTACATCGGTGAGATCAAGCGTAGGCTTGGCGATCGCTTCGCCGAACACCTCCGCTCGGTTCGCATTAACCAACCTGATCTCCCGGTGGCTCAGCACTTGCTCCCATTCCGTATCCGACCTTTCTGTCCTGGGCCTCCTCCATGGCCAAAGTGAGGCCCACCGGAAATTGGAGGAGCAGCACCTCATATTCTGCTTGGGCAGTTTGCACATTAGCGGCATAAACATTGACCCTACATCCGTCTGAAGAAGGGTTTTGGCCCGAAATGTTGCCTATTTCCTTCGCTCCATAGATGCTGCTGCACCCGCTGAGTTTCTCCAGCACTTTTGTCTACAGACCATTAGCTTTCTTCACTGCCTGCTGTACCTGCATGCCAACGTTCAGTGACCAGTGAAAGAAGTGGCACATGAAACAGTGGTGCCGCACCCCACATATCCACTGCCTCATCCTTTGCCCTATTTCGATCAGGTATTGAAAATCAGATGAACGCTTCCATTAGTGTAGTCCTTTGACATTGAAGTGCTCAGTGAGATTTTTTTTAATGCATTGAGTTCCACTAATATATGATTCTCTAATTCAAACGAAGTCAGCGAGGCTACAGGGAGCACACATTGCAACCGGGGCACAGCCACATTACCAGGCAGCACAGGTATACAATACAAAGCATATTATTTTGTGTTAGATTGTAGTTTAAATAATTTTCATTCACAACTGCATAAGGCCATTAAATTCATTATCTTCCCTGAGTGATGTAATGCAAGAATAGTCCATGATTTGCCCTAAAAGACATAATACATTTTCATAAAGTTTACATAAAGTAAAATCTGGAATAACCCAACTGCACCTTTTTATGGTCTGCTAAAAAGCTTTTAACATGTACTTCCTACTTCTTTTCCAGAGACACCTACTCACCTTCACACATCTGCAGCCTGCTGTAACAGCCTTAACTGCATTGGCATCTGATATGCAGTCAGCCGTCTCTGTGGAACAGAAACACCTGTGGATGAAGGGAGAGGGGCTCAGGGACATGGCTGTAATAAAGTTTACCCTTTGATGTAGATTCTTATCTGTATGTTAATGCCATTTTTTCCCTGTTTGAGCTTGTTTTTGTTTTGTTTGCATACTCCCACATTTTGTAGTGGGTGATAGTGTTAAACACCTTTTTAAGAATCCGTTTGATTCTTACTGTTTGTTTACTTTTGTACACAATAAAAGAGAGTTCTATGTTCTCAAAATAAAATTGATGTCTGCAAGTCTTCATTTTTAATAACATAGAAACATAGAAATTAGGTGCAAGAGCAGGCCATTCGGCCCTTCGAGCCTGCACCGCCATTCAATATGATCATCCAACTCAGTATCCTGTACCTGCCTTCTCTCCATACCCCCTGATCCCTTCAGCCACAAGGGCCACATCCAACTCCCTCTTAAATATGGCCAACGAACTGGCCTCAACTACCTTCTGTGGCAGAGAATTCCACAGATTCACGACTCTCTGTGTGAAAAACGATGTTCTCATCTCGGTCCTAAAAGACTTCCACCTTATCCTTAAACTGTGACCCCTTGTCCTGGACTTCCCCAACATCGGGAACAATCTTCCTGCATCTAGCCTGTCCAACCCCTTAAGAATTTTGTAAGTCTCTATGAGATTACCCCTCAATCTTCTAAATTCCAGCGAGTACAAGCCGTGTCTATCCAGTCTTTCTTCATATGGAAGTCATGCCATCCCAGGAATCAGTCTGGTGAACCTTCTCTGTACTCCCTCTATGGCAAGAATGTCTTTCCTCAGATTAGGAGACCAAAACTGTATGCAATACTCCAGGTGTGGCCTCACCAAGACCCTGTACAACTGCAGTAGAACCTGCTCTTGTACTCAAATCCTTTTGCTATGAATGGCAACATACCATTCGCTTTCTTCACAGCCTGCTGCACCTGCATGCCTACTTTCAATGACTGGTGTACCATGACACCCAGGTCTCGTTGCATCTCCCCTTTTCCTAATCGGTCACCATTCAAATAATAGTCTACCTTCCTGTTTTTGCCACCAAAGTGGATAACCTCACATTTATCCACATTATACTGCATCTGCCATGCATTTGCCCACTCACCCAGTCTATCCAAGTCATCCTGCAGCCTCCTAGCATCCTCCTCACAGCTAACACTGCCCCCCAGCTTCGTGTCATCCGCAAACTTCGAGATGTTGCATTTAATTCCCTCTTCCAAATCATTAATGTATATTGTAAATAGCTGGGGTCCCAGCACTGAGCCTTGCGGTACCCCACTAGTCACTGCCTGCCATCCTTAAAAGGACCCGTTCACTCCTATTCTTTGCTTCCTGTCTGCCAGCCAGTTCTCTATCCACATCAATACTGAACCACCAATACCGTGTGTTTTAAGTTTGTATACCAATCTCTTGTGTGGGACCTTGTCGAAAGCCTTCTGAAAGTCCAGATATAACACATCCACTGCTTCTCCTTATCCACTCTACTAGTTACATCCTCAAAAAATTCAATAAGATTCGTCAGACATGATTTACCCTTCTTAAATCCATGCTGACTTTGTCCAATGATTTCACCACTTTCCAAATGTGCTGCTATCCCATCTTTAATAACTGACTCTAGCAGTTTCCCCACTACCGCTGTTAGACTAACTGGTCTGTAATTCCCCGTTTTCTCTCTCCCTCCCTTTTTAAAAAGTGGGGTTACATTAGCTACCCTCCAATCCTCAGGAACTACTCCAGAATCTAAAGAGTTTTGAAAAATTATCACTAAATCATTCCATAGTATCATGACTTTAATGTACTATTTCCTTCATCATGAAGCACCAAATAGAGGATGCAATCTATTCACATTTTACATCTCACAATCATTCGTGAGAGTGAGAAAGGACTCGGGTTCCTCATTTGCTGTGCCTTTTAAATGTAAAATTATTTTACCTCTCAGTAGATCAAAAAATAAGACAAACGCCACTGTGAATGTGAAACAGTCTCTAATTCAATTCAATCTTTAATTGTCATTGTGCAGTGTACAGTACAGAGACAACGAATGCAGTTTTCGAACATAGAATAATGAACAGTAAAATATATATATGTACAAACAGTATCAGTAGTGCAATTAGACTGGGGGAAGGAGTGTCCGGGGGGGGGGGGGGGGGGGTGACTGGCAATCACCGAGGTGCAGAGTTAAGCTGTGTAACAGCCGCAGGGAAGAAGCTGTTCCTGAACTTGCTGTTCCGGCAACGGAGGGACCTGTAGTGCCTCCCGGATGGGAGGAAGGTAAACAGTCTGTGGCTGGGGTGAGAGCAGTCCTTGACGATGCTGCGCGCCCTTCTCAGACATCGCTTGCTTTGGACAGACTCAATGGAGGGGAGTGAGGAACCGGTGATGCATTGGGCAGTTTTCACCACCCTCTGCAGTGCTTTCCGGTCGGAGACAGAGCAGTTGACATACCATACTGTGATACAGTTGGTTAGGATGCTCTCGATGGTGCAGCGGTAGAAGTTTCACCAGAATCTGAGGAGACAGATGGACCTTCTTTAGTCTCCTCAGGAAGAAGAGACGCTGGTGAGCCTTCTTGACCAGTGTTGAGGTATTGTGGGTCCAAGAGAGGCCATCAGAGATATTGACCCCCAGAAACCTGAAGCTGGAAACACGTTCCACCTCCGTCCCGTTAATATGGATGGGGGTGTGCGTGCAGCCCCTTGACCTTCTATAGTCCACAATGAGCTCCTTGGTCTTCTTGGAGTTAAGGGCCAGGTTGTACTGTCAGCGCACCATGCTGCTAGGAGCTGAACCTCCTCCCTATAGGCCGACTCATCGTCGTCGCTGATGAGGCCAATCACCATTGTATCATCTGCATACTTGATAGAAAACATAGAAAATAGGTGCAGGAATAGGCCATTCGGCCCTTCGAGCCTGCACCGCCATTCAATATGATCATGGCTGATCATTCAAACTCAGTATCCTGTACCTGCCTTCTCTCCATACCCCCTAATCCCTTTAGCCACAAGGGCCACATCTAACTCCCTCTTAAATATAGCCAATGAACTGGCCTCAACTACCTTCTGTGGCAGAGAATTCCAGAGACTCACCACTCTCTGTGTGAAAAATGTTTTCCTCATCTCGGTCCTAAAGGAATTCCACCTTATCCTTAAACTGTGACCCCTTGTTCTGGACTTCCCCAACATCAGGAACAATCTTCTGGATCTAGCATGTCCAACCCCTTTAACTCTGCGATTGACTATCCCATTTGATCCCCCCCCCCCCCCCCCCCCTTATTTAATTTAAAACCACCCGTGTAGCAGTGGCAAACCTGCCTGCCAGAATGCTGGTCCCCCACCTTTTAAGGTGCAATCCGTCGCTTTTGTACAGTTCCCCCATACTCCAAAATAGATCCCAATGGTCTAAGAATCTAAATCCCTGCCCCCTGCAGAAGTTCTCCAGCCATGCATTCAGGTCCTGTATCTCCCTGTTCCTGCTCTCGGCAGCACGAGGAACTGGAAGCAAACCGGAGATAACCATCCTGGAGGTCCTGCTTTTCCGCACTTTTCCGAGCATTCAAAAGTCACGTTTCAGAATATTCATCCCCTTCTTTCCGACATCGTTTGTGCCGACATGCACCACCACTTCCGGCTGTTCACCTTTGCCCTTGAGGATTTTCTCCACTCTGTCCGTGTCATCCTGGATCCTGGCACCTGGTAGGTAGCACACCACCCTCGCATCCCGTCTGTTGCCTCACGTCATAGTTACAGTCATGAGGCTCTGGACACATTGTAAAAATGATTCCAGCATCAACAACAGAGCAGTGAGCAGGAGGTGGTTGATCCTCTGGAGGGGACCTCTTTGCCGGGCCCATCCAACAGTCAACAGCATTCCAGGAGGCAGATGTCGCAGGAGAGCAACAGTGGTGGCACCACACCTGGAGGGGATGACAAAGGGAGAAGTTTTAAAGACCACTTGACTGTTGCAAGTACACAGAGTTAGAAGTCTATTCTCATTCATTTCAATTCTCATTCGCCAATGCATCCATCCATCCACCATTGCGCTCTTAACATGGGTTCTTATGTTTCAGCTCACTGACCTTGTAAAAGGTATAAAAGTGATGAGTGATGCACGCAGGGAAACGACACCGCAATACGACCATGTATTTAAAGTCTGTGAGTGTGTGGCCTTAGTGATGACCAACAATCCCACATGGAACGTGTGGGCATTCACAAAACCTCTCTTAACTAATGCAATCGTCTAGCACGAGAATGTGCCATTTCAATTATATGTACTTCTGTTGTCGCTTGGCTTCAATATCTTTACTTCGCATATGAGATTGTCACAATGATTTAATGTGTGTTGTTGTCTGCGCAGGAATTGAAAGAAGTGGCACATGAAACAGTAGTGTCGCCCCCCACATATCCACTGCCTCATCCTTTGCCCTATTTTGATCAGGCATTGAAAATCAGATGAACGCTTCCATTAGTGTAGTCCTTTGACATTGAACTGCTCAGTGAGATTTTTTTAATGCATTGAGTTCCACTAATATATGATTCTCTACTTCAAACGAAGTCAGCGAGGCTACAGGGAGCACACATTGCATCCGGGGCACAGCCACATTACCAGCAGCACAGGTATACAATTCAAAGCATATTAATTTTGTGTTAGATTGTAGTTTAAATAATTTTCATTCACAACTGCATAAGGCCATTAAATTCATTATCTTCCTTGAGTGATGTAATGCAAGAATAGTCCATGATTTGCCCTAAAAGACATAATACATTTTCATAAAGTTTACATAAAGTAAAATCTGGAATAACCCAACTGCACCCTTTTATGGCCGGCTAAAAAGCTTTTAACGTACGTCAATGGGGAGATGGTGCACCCTGCCATGATGCCCACTTCCAGTGGTTGCCACGCTGTGGTAAAGTCTGATGTTGTGAGACAAAATTGCAGATCCTGGAAGTAGTTTTTTACCAGATTTATTATTATTGCAGGCACCTGAAAGAATTCAAAAGCAGTCCACAGTAGCGAATGAGAACTGATCCACAGGCGTTGGCCAGATCGAGGAACAAGACATGCAGATTCTTTAGTTCTTTCTTAGCAGCCTGGATTTTGATGCCATATGACGCTGGTATGTTCAAGGCATCCCGAGAAGCCTGCTATGCCAGCCTTTTTTGATTGACGTATCATGAAATGGTTTTGTTTCAGATACTTTGTAAGTCTTTTCGCCACCACACTGAAAAAGATCTTGCCCTTTATGTTAAGAAGATTTATTTGCTGAAACTGTTTGATGGTGGAAGAATTTTTTTTCTTTTGGATCAGGACCTCCCCCGCTCTTCGCCAGGCTTGGGGATGACTTCCTTTTCCCACCAACCCTCATGTTCCTCCAGAGGAATTTCAGAAATCTGGGGCATTCTTGTAGACACAATACGGAACACCATGAGGCCTGGTGCAGAGGCCGTTCTTGCCTTCCTCACTACTTCTTTTACCTCACTCAGCTTGGGAGGCTGGTGTCAAATTGATGTTGTGGGGGTGAGATTGGTGGGATGCCAGCGGGGACAAAAATCGGTTCATCCTTTAACTCATCAGTGTGGATGGTTCTGTTGTGCCCTTCAACCTGCTTTTTTGACGATGATGATAATGCTGGGGTCACGGACAGTGAGGTCGGATGTCAAAGTATTCAGCAGGATATAGATCAGATCAGAAATGGGTGGAAAAATGGAGGATGGAGTTTAACCCGACCATGTGTAATTTGGTGTTTCATGATGACGGAAATAGTACATTAAAGTCATGATACTATGGAATTATATAAAAATGAAGACTTGGCAGACATCAATTTTATTTTGAGAACATAGAACTCTCATTTATTATGTACAAAAGTAAACAAACAGTAAGAATCAAACGGATTCTTAAAAAGGTGTTTAACACTATCACCCACTACAAAATGTGGGAGTACGCAAACAAAACGAAAACAAGCTCAAACAGGGAAAAAAAAAACGGCATTAACATACAGATAAGAATCTACATCAAAGGGTAAACTTTATTACAGCCATGTCCCTGAGCCCCTCTCCCTTCATCCACAGGTGTTTCTGTTCCACAGAGACGGCCGTCTCCATATCAGATGCCAATGCAGTTAAGGCTGTTACAGCAGGCTGCAGATGTGTGAAGGTGAGTAGGTGTCTCTGGAAAAGAAGTAGGAAGTACATGTTAAAAGCTTTTTAGCCGGCCATAAAAAGGTGCAGTTAGGTTATTCCAGATTTTACTTTATGTAAACTTTATGAAAATGTATTATGTCTTTTAGGGCAAATCATGGACTATTCTTGCATTACATCACTCAGGGAAGATAATGAATTTAATGGCCTTATGCAGCTGTGAATGAAAATTAATTAAACTACAATCTAACACAAAATAATATGCTTTGTATTGTATACCTGTGCTGCCTGGTAATGTGGCTGTGCCCCGGTTGCAATGTGTGCTCCTTGTAGCCTCGCAGACTTCGTTTGAATTAGAGAATCATATATTAGTGGAACTCAATGCATTAAAAAAAATCGCACTAAGCATTTCAATGTCAAAGGACTACACTAATGGAAGCGTTCATCTGATTTTCAATACCTGATCGAAATAGGGCAAAGAATGCGGCAGTGGATATGTGGGGTGCGGCACCACTGTTTCATGTGCCACTTCTTTCAATTCCTGCGCAACAACAACACACATTAAATCATTGTGACAATCTCATATGAGAAGTAAAGATATTGAAGCCAAGCGACAACAGAAGTACATATAATTGAAATGGCATATTTACATTCTCATGCTAGACGATTGTATTAGTTAAGAGAAGTTTTGTGAATGCCCACACGTTCCATGTGGGATTGCTGGTCATCACTAAGGCCACACACTCACAGACTTTAAATACATGGTCGTATTGCGGTGTGTTTCCCTGCGTGCATCACTCATCACTTTTATACCTTTTACAAGGTCAGTGAGCTGAAACATAAGAACCCATGTTAAGAGCGCAATGGTGGATGGATGGATGCATTGGCGAATGAGAATTGAAACGTGCTGACCTAACTCTATGTACTTACAACAGTCAAGTGGTCTTTAAAACCTCTCCCTTTGTCATCCCCTCCAGGTGTGGTGCCGCCACTGTTGCTCTCCTGCGACATCTGCCTCCTGGAATGCTGTTGACTGTTGGATGGGCCCGGCAAAGAGGTCCCCTCCAGAGATCAACCACCTCCTGCTCACTGCTCTGTTGTTGATGCTGGAATCATTTTTACAATGTGTCCAGAGCCTCATGACTGTAACTATGATGTGGGGCAACAGACGGGATGCGAGGGTGGTGTGCTACCTACCAGGTGCCAGGATCCAGGATGACACGGACAGAGTGGAGAAAATCCTCAAGGGCGAAGGTGAACAGCCGGAAGTGGTTGGTGCATGTCGGCACAAACGATGTCGGAAAGAAGGGGATGAATATTCTGAAACATGACTTTTGAATGCTCGGAAAAGTGCGGAAAAGCAGGACCTCCAGGATGGTTATCTCCGGTTTGCTTCCAGTTCCTCGTGCTGCCGAGAGCAGGAACAGGGAGATACAGGACCTGAATGCATGGCTGGAGAACTTCTGCAGGGGGCAGGGATTTAGATTCTTAGACCATTGGGATCTATTTTGGAGTATGGGGGGAACTGTACAAAAGTGACGGATTGCACCTTAAAAGGTGGGGGACCAGCATTCTGGCAGGCAGGTTTGCCACTGCTACACGGGTGGTTTTAAATTAAATAAGGGGGGGGGAGGGAATCAAATGGGATAGTCAATCGCGGAGTTAAAGGGGTTGGACATGCTAGATCCAGGAAGATTGTTCCTGATGTTGGGGAAGTCCAGAACAAGGGGTCACAGTTTAAGGATAAGGTGGAATTCCTTTAGGACCGAGATGAGGAAAACATTTTTCACACAGAGAGTGGTGAGTCTCTGGAATTCTCTGCCACAGAAGGTAGTTGAGGCCAGTTCATTGGCTATATTTAAGAGGGAGTTAGATGTGGCCCTTGTGGCTAAAGGGGTCAGGGGGTATGGAGAGAAGGCAGGTACAGGATACTGAGTTGGATGATCAGCCATGATCATATTGAATGGCGGTGCAGGCTCGAAGGGCCGAATGGCCTATTCCTGCACCTATTTTCTATGTTTCTATCAAGTATGCAGATGATACAATGGTGATTGGCCTCATCAGCGACGACGATGAGTCGGCCTATAGGGAGGAGGTTCAGCTCCTAGCAGCATGGTGCGCTGACAACAACCTGGCCCTTAACTCCAAGAAGACCAAGGAGCTCATTGTGGACCATAGAAGGTCAAGGGGCTGCACGCACACCCCCATCCATATTAACGGGACGGAGGTGGAACGTGTTTCCAGCTTCAGGTTTCTGGGGGTCAATATCTCTGATGGCCTCTCTTGGACCCACAATACCTCAACACTGGTCAAGAAGGCTCACCAGCGTCTCTTCTTCCTGAGGAGACTAAAGAAGGTCCATCTGTCTCCTCAGATTCTGGTGAACTTCTACCTCTGCACCATCGAGAGCATCCTAACCAACTGTATCACAGTATGGCATGTCAACTGCTCTGTCTCCGACCGAAAGCACTGCAGAGGGTGGTGAAAACTGCCCAATGCATCACCGGTTCCTCACTCCCCTCCATTGAGTCTGTCCAAAGCAAGCGATGTCTGAGAAGGGCGCGCAGCATCGTCAAGGACTGCTCTCACCCCAGCCACAGACTGTTTACCTTCCTCCCATCCGGGAGGCACTACAGGTCCCTCCGTTGCCGGAACTGCAAGTTCAGGAACAGCTTCTTCCCTGTGGCTGTTACACAGCTTAACTCTGCACCTCGGTGATTGCCCAGTCACCCCCCCCCCCCCCCCCCCCCCCCCCGGACACTCCTTCCCCCAGTCTAATTGCACTACTGATACTGTTTGTACATATATATATTTTACTGTTCATTATTCTATGTTCGAAACTGCATTTCCGTTGTCTCTGTACTGTACACTGCACAATGACAATTAAAGATTGAATTGAATTAGAGACTGTTTCACATTCACAGTGGCGTTTGTCTTATTTTTTTGATCTACTGAGAGGTAAAATAATTTTACATTTAAAAGGCACAGCAAATGAGGAACCCGAGTCCTTTCTCACTCTCACGAATGATTGTGAGATGTAAAATGTGAATAGATTGCATCCTCTATTTGGTGCTTCATGATGAAGGAAATAGTACATTAAAGTCATGATACTATGGAATGATTTAGTGATAATTTTTCAAAACTCTTTAGATTCTGGAGTAGTTCCTGAGGATTGGAGGGTAGCTAATGTAACCCCACTTTTTAAAAAGGGAGGGAGAGAGAAAACGGGGAATTACAGACCAGTTAGTCTAACAGCGGTAGTGGGGAAACTGCTAGAGTCAGTTATTAAAGATGGGATGCAGCACATTTGGAAAGTGGTGAAATCATTGGACAAAGTCAGCATGGATTTAAGAAGGGTAAATCATGTCTGACGAATCTTATTGAATTTTTTGAGGATGTAACTAGTAGAGGGAGAAGCAGTGGATGTGTTATATCTGGACTTTCAGAAGGCTTTCGACAAGGTCCCACACAAGAGATTGGTATACAAACTTAAAACACACGGTATTGGTGGTTCAGTATTGATGTGGATGGAGAACTGGCTGGCAGACAGGAAGCAAAGAATAGGAGTAAACAGGTCCTTTTTAGGATGGCAGGCAGTGACTAGTGGGGTACCGCAAGGCACAGTACTGGGACCCCAGCTATTTACAATATACATTAATGATTTGGAAGAGGGAATTAAATGCAACATCTCGAAGTTTGCGGATGACACGAATCTGGGGGGCAGTGTTAGCTGTGAGGAGGATGCTAGGAGGCTGCAGGATGACTTGGATAGACTGGGTGAGTGGGCAAATGCATGGCAGATGCAGTATAATGTGGATAAATGTGAGGTTATCCACTTTGGTGGGAAAAACAGGAAGGTAGACTATTATTTGAATGGTGACCGATTCGGAAAAGGGGAGATGCAACGAGACCTGGGTGTCATGGTACACCAGTCATTGAAAGTAGGCATGCAGGTGCAGCACGCTGTGAAGAAAGCGAATGGTATGTTGCCATTCATAGCAAAAGGATTTGAGTACAAGAGCAGGTTCTACTGCAGTTGTACGGGTCTTGGTGAGGCCACACCTGGAGTATTGCATACAGTTTTGGTCTCCTAATCTGAGGAAAGACATTCTTGCCATAGAGGGAGTACAGAGAAGGTTCACCAGACTGATTCCTGGGATGGCACGACTTCCATATGAAGAAAGACTGGATAGACACGGCTTGTACTCGCTGGAATTTAGAAGATTGAGGGGTAATCTCATAGAGACTTACAAAATTCTTAAGGGGTTGGACAGGCTAGATGCAGGAAGATTGTTCCCGATGTTGGGGAAGTCCAGGACAAGGGGTCACAGTTTAAGGATAAGGTGGAAGTCTTTTAGGACCGAGATGAGAACATCGTTTTTCACACAGAGAGTCGTGAATCTGTGGAATTCTCTGCCACAGAAGGTAGTTGAGGCCAGTTCGTTGGCCATATTTAAGAGGGAGTTGGATGTGGCCCTTGTGGTTGAAGGGATCAGGGGGTATGGAGAGAAGGCAGGTACAGGATACTGAGTTGGATGATCATATTGAATGGCGGTGCAGGCTCGAAGGGCCGAATGGCCTGCTCTTGCACCTAATTTCTATGTTTCTATGTTATTAAAATGAAGACTTGCAGACATCAATTTTATTTTGAGAACATAGAACTCTCTTTTATTGTGTACAAAAGTAAACAAACAGTAAGAATCAAACGGATTCTTAAAAAGGTGTTTAACACTATCACCCACTACAAAATGTGGGAATATGCAAACAAAACAAAAACAAGCTCAAACAGGGAAAAAATGGCACTAACATACAGATAAGAATCTACATCAAAGGGTAAACGTTATTACAGCCATGTCCCTGAGCCCCTCTCCCTTCATCCACAGGTGTTTCTGTTCCACAGAGACGGCTGACTGCATATTCAGATGCCAATGCAGTTAAGGCTGTTACAGCAGGGCTGCAGATGTGTGAAGGTGAGTAGGTGTCTCTGGAAAGAAGTAGGAAGTACATGTTAAAAGCTTTTTAGCCGGCCATAAAAAGGTGCAGTTGGGTTATTCCAGATTTTACTTTATGTAAACTTTATGAAAATGTATTATGTCTTTTAGGGCAAATCATGGACTATTCTTGCATTACATCACTCAGGGAAGATAATGAATTTAATGGCCTTATGCAGTTGTGAATGAAAATTAATTAAACTACAATCTAACACAAAATAATATGCTTTGTATTGTATACCTGTGCTGCCTGGTAATGTGGCTGAGCCCCGGTTGCAATGTGTGCTCCCTGTAGCCTCGCTGACTTCGTTTGAATTAGAGAATCATATATTAGTGGAACTCAATGCATTAAAAAAAATCGCACTAAGCATTTCAATGTCAAAGGACTACACTAATGGAAGCGTTCATCTGATTTTCAATACCTGATCGAAATAGGGCAAAGGATGAGGCAGTGGATATGTGGGGTGCGGCACCACTGTTTCATGTGCCACTTCTTTCACTGGTCACTGAACGTTGGCATGCAGGTATAGCAGGCAGTGAAGAAAGCTAATGGTCTGTAGACAAAAGTGCTGGAGAAACTCAGCGGGTGCAGCAGTATCTATGGAGCGAAGGAAATAGGCAACATTTCGGGCCAAAACCCTTCTTCAGACGGATGTAGGGTCAATGTTTATGCCGCTAATGTGCAAACTGCCCAAGCAGAATATGAGGTGCTGCTCCTCCAATTTCCGGTGGGCCACACTTTGGCCATGGAGGAGGCCCAGGACAGAAAGGTCGGATACGGAATGGGAGCAAGTGCTGAGCCACCGGGAGATCAGGTTGGTTAATATGAACCGAGCGGAGGTGTTCGGCGAAGCGATCGCCAAGCCTACGCTTGATCTCACCGATGTAGATCAACTGACATCTAGAGCAGCGGATGCAATAGATGAGGTTGGAGGAGGTGCAGGTGAACCTCTGTCGCACCTGGAACGACTGCTTGGGTCCTTGAATGGAGTCGAGGAGGGAGATAAAGCGACAAGTGTAGCATCTCTTGCGGTTGTAAGGGAAAGTTCCCGCGGAGGGGGTGGTGCTGGGGGGGAAGGGAAGAATTGACCAGGGAGTTACGGAGGGAGCGGTCTTTGCGGAAGGCAGACGGGGGGGGGGGGGGGGGGGGGGGTGGGGGGGGGGGGGGGGGGGGGGAGATGGGAAGATGTGGCGAGTGGAGGGGTCACGTTGGAGGTGGCGAAAATGGCGGAGGACTATTTTGTTGTGTGTGAAGGCTAGTGGGTGAAAGGTGAGGACTAGGGGGACTCTGCCCTTGTTACGAGTGGGGGGATGGGGAGAGAGGGCAGTGTTACGGGGTTACGGAGGAGACCCTGGTGAGAGCCTCATCTATAATAGGGGAGGGGAATCCCCGTTCCCTGAAGAATGAGGACATTTCCGATGCCCTGGTGTGGAACACCTCATCCTGGGAGCAGATGCGGCGTAGACGGAGGAATTGGGAATAGGGGATGGAGTCCTTACAGGAAGCAGGGTGGGAAGAAGAGTAGTCTAAATAGCCATGGGAGTCAGTGGGTTTATAGTGGATATCTGTCAGAAGTCTATCACCTGCGATGGAGATAGTGAGGTCAAGAAATGGTAGGGAAGTTGGAAATGGTCCAGGTGTATGTGAGTGCCGGCTGGCAAGTTAGTGTGTGAAGTTGATGAAGTCAGTGAGTTGTGTGTGGGTGCATGGAGTATCACGGTGTTGGGGTTCAGTATTGATGTGGATAGAGAACTGGCTGGCAGGAAGCAAAGGTTAGGAGTAAACGGGTCCTTTTCAGAATGGCAGGAAGTGACTAGTGGGGTACCACAAGGCTCAGTGCTGGGACCCCCAGCTATTTACAATATATATTAATGATTTTGGACGAGGGAATTGAATGCAACATCCTCCAAGTTTGCGGATGACACGAAGCTGGGGGGTAGTGTTAGGTGTGAGGAGGAGCTAGGAGCCTGCAAGGTGACTTGGATAGGCTGGGTGAGTGGGCAAATGCATGGCAGATGCAGTATAATGTGGAATAAAAGTGGAGGTTATCCACTTGGTGGCTAAAACAGGAGGGTAAACTATTTCTGAATGGTGGCCGTTTAGGAAAAGGGTAAGATGCAAACGAGACCTGGGTGTCATGTACACCAGCCATTGAAAGTAGCATGCAGGATGCCAGCAGGCAGTGAAGAAAGCGAATGTATGTTAGCATTCATAGCGAAAGGATTTGAGTATATAGGAGCAGGGAGGTTCTACTGCAGTTTGTACAGGTTTTTTGGTGAGACAACACATGGAGTATTGCGTACAGTTTAGTCCCCAAATCTGAGGAAAGACATTCTTGCCATAGAGGGGGTACAGAGAAGGTTTCACCAGACTGATTCCTGGGATGTCAGGACTTTCATATGAAAGAAAAGACGGGATAGACTCGGCTTGTACTCGCTAGAATTTAGAAGATTGAAACCCCTGTCTCACTGTGCGAGTTTGGCCCACGAGTGACCCCGAGTTTTCACTCGTGGTGATCAACGTAGCGGGAATGTGTCGTAACTCGCACGAGCAACTTATCGACTCGTGGCGCTAGACAAACGGCAGGTACTACTCGGGAAATTGTTAACCCCTCGTGAAAAAAATCAAAACATGTTTGATTTTTTCCACGAGTCAAATTAACTGTTCAAGTGTAAAAAATGGAAACATATTCACTCGTTTTAATAACGTAGTGGCCCCGTGCTGTTTATCTTAGTGTCCTCGTGAGATGTACCGTGGGAACTTTAATAATCTGTTCTTTTGCTCGTAAGACTTGAACCCCAAAGATAGACCACAAAATGCTGGAGTTTATAATCTCAGCAGGGCGGACCAGGCAGCATCTCTGGAGAGAAGGAATAGAGTCAGAGACCCTTCTTCAACTTTCCTTCGCTCCAAGATGCAGCCTGTCCCGCAGAGTTACTCCAGCATTTCGTGTCTATCTTCCGCCTTTCTGCCACTTGTCCCCGTGCTTCACTCTGTCTCAATGAACCTTAAAGACCTGCCGAAGGGCAATCTGGGGTTGGTGGGTGGGATGTGTCCACGTGTGATGCTCCATCCACCCCCCCGGGCCGAGAGTGTGTGGATGGGAAGGAACCTGCAGAGCTGGATCACACCGGAGATAGACTCACACAATCTGGAGTAACTCGTGCGGGACAGCAGCATCTCTGGAGCGAAGGAATGGGGGCATTTCGGGTAGAGTCTGAAGAAGGGTCCTCGACTCTATTCCTTCCTCTCCAGAATCTGCCTGGTCCGTGAGTTGTGTGTGTGTGTTTTCTCTCTCCCTCTCTGTCTATCTAGTGGTGAATCTGTGTGTGTAGTGTCTGCTGTCCGGTCCCCGGTGGCCGCTCAAAGTCACCCGAGCTGCTTGATTCCTCTGATGTGAGTGGCCAGCTGCTGTGTTGTGTGTGTGTGTGTGTGTGTGGTGTGTGTGTGTGTGTGTGTGTGTCTCTCTCACTCCTCCCTCTCTGTCCTTTTCTGTTGGTGTGTGTGTGTCTGCTCTCTTCCCTCTCTGTACTATCTGTGTGTGTGGTGTGATGTGTGTGTGTGTGTGTGTTGTGTGTGTGTGTGTCAGTGTCTCCTCTCCTCTGTCTACTGTGTGTGTGTTGTGGTGTGAGTGTGTGTGATACGGTCGGGTCCGTGGCTACGCTCAAAGTCATCCGAGCTGCGTAATTCCTCTGAATTGGTGGCCAGCTGCTGGTCTGGTGTGTATCTGTGTGTGTGTTGAGTGTTGCGTGTTGTCTCTCTCCATCTCTGTCTATCTGTGTGTAACTGTGTTTGTGTCTGATGATCGGGTCCCAGGTGGCCGCTCAATTCATCCGAGCTGCCTCATTCCTCTGAAGTGGTGGCTCAGCTGCTGTCTGTGTGGTATCTCTCTCTTGTGTGTGTGTTGTGTGTGTCTCTCTCCTCCCTCTCTTCTAATCTGTTGTGTGTGGTGTGTACAGTCGGATCCCGGGTGGCCTCTCGAAAGATCACCCGAGCTGCTTTATTTCTCTGAAGTGGTGGCCAGCTGCGTCGTGTGTATCTCTGTGGTGTGTGTGTGTGTGTGTGTCTCTCTCCTCCCTCTCTGTCTATCTGTTTGTATCTGTGGTGTGTGGTCTGATGTCGGGTTCCGGTGGCCGCTCAAAGTCCATCCGAGCTGCGCCTCATTCCTCTGCAGTGGTGACCAGCAGCTGTCTGTGTGTAATCTCTGTGTGTGTGTGTGTGTGTGTGTGGTGAGTGTGTGGTTGTCTCTCTCCCTCTCGTCTATCTGTGTAGTGTGTGTGTGTGTTGTGTGGTACTGTCGGTCCCGGTGCCGCTCAAAGAGTCACCCGAGCTGCGTTAATTCCTCTGAAAAGTGGTGCCAGCTGCTGTCTGTGAGTATCTGTGTGTGTTAGTGTGTGGTGTGTGTGTGTGTGTGTGTCTGTGTGTTGTGTGTGGTAGTGGTGTGTTGTGGTGTGTGTGATGTGTGTGTTGTGAGTGTCTCTCTACTCCCTCTCTGTCTATCCTGTGTGTATCTGTGTGTGTGTCTGATGTCGGGTCCCGTGGCCGCTCAAAGTCATCCAAGCTGCCTCATTCCTCGAAGTGTGACCAGCTGCTGTCCCTGTGTGTATCTCTGTGTGTGTGTGTGTGTGTGTGTGTTGTGTGTGTCTCTCTCTCCCTCTCTGTCTATCTGTGTGTTTGTGTGTTGTGTGGTGTTGTGGATGTGTACTGTCCGGGTCCCGGTGGGGCCTGCTCAAAGTCACCCGAGCCCTTGCTTTAATTCCTCTGAAGTGGTGCCAGCTTGCTGTCTGTGTGTATCTCTGTGTGTGTGTGTGTGTGTGGTGTGTGTGTGGTGTGGTGGTGTGTTGTGTGTGTGTTGGTGTGTTGTGTCCGCTCTCCCTCTCTGTCTAATCTGTGTGTATCTGTGTGTGTGTCTGATGTTCGGGTCCGGAGGCCGCTCAAAGTCCATCCCGACGCTGCCTCAGTCCTCTGAAGTGGTGACCAGCTGCTGACTGTGTGTATCTCTGTGTGTGTGTGTGTGTGTGCGGTGTGTGTGTGTGTGTGTGGTGTGTGTCTCTCTCACCCTCTCTGTCTATCTGTGTGTGGGTGTTGTGTGGTAGTGTGTGTGTGTGTGTGTGTGTGTGTACTGCGGGTCCCGGCGGCCGCGTATTCAGTCACCCCGAGCTGCTTAATTCTCTGAGTGGTGGCCAGCTGCTGTCTGTGTTATCTCTGTGTTTGTGTTGTGGTGTGTGTGTTGTGTGTGTGTTGTGTGTTGTCTGCTGTCGGGTCCCAACGCCGCTCAATGGCGA
>JAVHYY010000321.1:0-65065 GCA_035221665.1 Okamejei kenojei | reverse complement strand
CATAGAGAGATAGTATTTTGTCAATATTATGGGAATTAAGAGCAAAAACAACAAAAACTTGCTGGTCAGGCTGATCTCATGATAGTCCTGATCAACAATTGTCATCTGGCAAATTGAATCATTTTCCATATCATTATACCCACCTCCCCTCCAATGCAGACCTTGACCCGCCCTGGCTCTTCCACACTCTGGGCCTCACACACACACACACTCCCACACACACACTCACACGACACATGGTTAACACAATCCTCACACAGCACACACTCCACACACACACACACACAACACACACACACACACACCACTCACACAGACACACAACTCACACAGACACACATACACTCACACTCACACACACTCTCACATCCCACACACACCACTCACCACACGACCCACACACACACAACACTCACACTAACAGACCCACACACTCACACAGACAACACACACTCACACTCACACACACATCCTCACTACCCACACACACACTCCACAGGCACAACACTCACACACACACTCACTCCCACACACACACTCACATACACACACACACCAACACTTACCCACAACACACCACACTCACCCACACACACACACTCCACCCACACCCCACACTCTCACTTCACTCCACAACACACGTACCACACACATCACACCACACACACACACAAAACTCACCCACACACTCACACACCACAAACTCACACACAATTCACACACTTCACACACAGATTCACTACACTCACACTCCCACACACACATGCCTCACTCCCCACACCATCTCACACTCACATACACACACAAACCACACATTCACCCACACACACACTCACTCACACACACACACACCTCACATGCGCACACACAACTCACACCCACTTCCAACAACACAAACAAACACAGATTCTCACCACTCACACTCCCCACACACAAACTCACACAGAATATTCACTCACTCACACTCATACTTCACGCATTCACACCACTCACCCACACACTAAAAACACCCACCCACTCCCCCACTCACCCGCAACACCCACAACACTCACATCACTCACCCATCACATCTGCATAACCACAACTCTACTTCATTTGACCCAGATCCACACCCTCACGCAACCGCATCTTCGCCTACCTGGACACGCTTGCCCGCCTCCAGACCAGTCCCACTTCCGTCCCCTGGTCTCTCCACCGACATCCTCAACAATAATCCTCGACACGACCCCCGCCCCACAGGCCCGCCCTGCCCCGCTGGACCAACAGCAGCCCATCCCCCCCACCACGAGGGCCAGGAAAGCCTCACGAGGAGCAGCAAACATCCACCCCCTTTCCGACCCCCACTGCCTTCCCGCCAAACCCAGCCCTGATCACCCGACACTGTCCACGGCTGCCGAATCTGGCTTTCGACTGTGTCCCCGGGGCCACCAATGCCTGCATCAGCCGACCCGTATCTCTACTCTAGTTTACCCACGGGACCTCCACCATGACTCCGCTGAACCTCACCATCTCCACCGGCCACCAGCGGCCGTAGGCCGTCAACTCACCATAGTTCCCGGCTTCAGCAACCGGCCCCACAGCCTTTCCCACCAAGCGGACAGCACTTGGTCTGTCCTCTGCGGTCCCTAGGACCTCCCCCCCACCTCCCTGTACAGAACGGGTCAGTAGTGATGGATCATCCCCCTTCCCCGATCTTTTCAACCAGGTTACCCCGACACACACCCGCTAGTTAATATAAGCATTTTATTTCATATGTCCTCCTTGCCAGTTGGGTCATTTAACCAAAATGTAAACATTCTCTTAGTGTTTTATCAGCTGAGCAATATTCAGAAGAGCTTCCACTCCTTGAGAATTTACAACACACAGACAGATTAACATTGTTTATTATTGCAGCACCTGCAAACATGACATTAATGTTGCAAGTTATTCATGTACAACATATCAAAGGGTTACATTTCAATGAATGAAGTAGATGATTTGTCAGCGTGATGAAACTATTGTGCACTGTCATTTCAAGGATAATATGCTGGCGGCATTTGCTTGAAGCAGTTTTCTCAGATGCAGGAGGAGCATTTGGAATCTGTTGAGTGGGAAAACAAAGATTCATGTTTTTAAGGATGCGGGTGATGGTCAAAAGGGCAGGAGACAATGAGCCCGTTTTAATACAGTGAAAAGTGTACAGCATCACAGTTTAATGTTACAGTGCTTAATCTTAGAATTTTATGTAATGACACAGAAACAAGTTGAACATTGTTAATTATTAAAAAGTACGTGGTCTACACAGAGAGAGATAGTTTTAGTCTGTAGGCTTTAATTCTGCATCAATATGAAAGGAACAATGTAAGTTGTGATGTTAGGTATTGTGATTTTGAAGCATGATATAAAATCCAGATAGTATTGAGGATGATTTACAGTGGACAGTGTATCAATTAAATCGAGTGAGATATCAGATTTCAAGTGTGCATCTGCTGAGCCTTTAGACATTCAGAGATACAGGAGTGGGACCAGGCCCAGCAAGTCCCTGCCACCCAGTGATCACCCGTACTCTAGCACTATCTGACAGTCTAGAGACAATTTACAGAAGCCTACCAACCTGTACTTCGTTTTAAATGTTTGGAGGAAACCGAGCACCCTGAGAAAACCCACGCAGTCACAGGAGAAATGTACTAACTCCATAAAGACAGTACCCATAGTCAGGATCGAACTCGGGTCTCTGTTGCTGTAAGGCAGCGTTTCTACCACTGTGCCACCCATTGACTTTTCTTGAGGTTTTTAATCGATCCATCTCTGCAATTAATGCCGAAAGGCATTCTCCTGACAAAGAGTTGTGGATACAAGTCATAGTGAGGTGCAGCTCGCGAGGTTTAAACTCTGGTCTTACCAAACCACCATTTACTCTTTTCTGATGCCAAACCTTGACTTATGCAGTCAATGCAATTGGATTTGTTTTATAACAATCCTGCACAACCTCTTTATATTTTCAACCGTCCCCAAGTCCACTTTATTGCTGAACAACCCAAATTTCTAAGCTGGGATAAATATATGTTGGTTCCATTGCATATATGTATGGAAGAGGCAAGGTCTTACCAGATTTGAATTAGTGTAATCTTTCATCGTATCTTTGTTCTTCAAAGGTGTTTCTTCTTCACTGTGATGGAGTGATGCCATGAAGGAACTAACTGCACTATTTAGGAGCTTGTCGACTCTGAGATGATAAATATTTTAATATTTACAACCACAGAACATGACTGCTGTTTCCAGAAATGGATAAAGCAATGATTAATGCAAGTAAGAAAAAAAATGAAATATGGTTTGCAAATTTATAAACAAAATGTTGTTATAACTGACCATTCTGAGTTCTGATAAAAATCAGTAGTTTGTACACCGATATAAATAAATAACTCACTCGGCTGTGTATTTTCGTATTTTCTCGTTTTTATTTTAGACTTCCAACATCTATAGCATTTTGCTTTTGGACTGTTTAAAAAAAATAATGTCTTTTCATATCAAACTGTCAAGTTTTTTTTGCAGCAAATGTTTTAGGCTATTTCAGTGTCTATGAAATACAATAGCTAATACAAATACATACTAATAAATGTATGTAATGACTGTAGCAAACTAAAAGGCCTGTCCCATAAGGTGATTTTTCAGGCGACTGCCAGCGACTGTCAGGTCGTTGCATGTCGCCAAATAAACGACGACTGGACCAGCGACTGTATTTAAGGGCCTGTCCAACAGGCGATTTTTTAGGCAAATGCCAGGATCTAGGGCAATGGAAGACTGCAACCGCCGACAGCCTACGACATCCTGGCGACAACCCACTTCAGCCTGGCAACAACCTATGACAGCATCTACATCAGAAGATAAGCTAAGGCAAGCTACAACAAGCCCACGGTCTACAACTGTCGCCAAAACGTTTTGTCCATTTCAAAATGCGAGCTCGGGTGGTACATTGTTTTGGTCTCCTAATTTGAGGAAGGACATCTTTGTGATTGAGGCAGTGCAGCGTAGGTTCACAAGATTGATCCCTGGGATGGCGGGACTGTCATATGAGGAAAGATTGAAAAGACTAAGGCTTGTGAATTTATGGAATTCCCATGCCACAGAGGGCAGTGGAGGCCAAGTCACTGGATGGATGTAAGAGAAAGTTAGATAGAGCTCTAGGGGCTAGTGGAGTCAAGGGATATGGGTAGGTATGTTACAAATTTACCTTCAGTGGCGCTGCAGTTTCGCCCCCTGGTCGTGTGCGTGACTTTGGCGCCTTTGAGGGGGGTGGGGGGTCGTGGCGGGGTTAAAAATGCGTTTTTCTCCTGTCATACATACACTGTCCTGGATGTATTTTCTTGGGGTGCTAGCTAATGCTGAATAATTGTTCCGACTGCTGTTCTGTGATTTTTTTGTTCTAAAGCGCTGGAGTAAAATAAAAATCTGCTTCTAATACCGTCAATGCCGATAACCAGGACGGATTTCACGTGCGGGACAGCTCGTGGAGCCGTTTATTTACAGAATAAACGTGCATCTTAGGATCACCTTAATCCAAATTTTACGTTGCAAAAAGGTGATTTAGGCCCCATACGAACCGGCAGTCTTTTTTCCTGCCGATATGGGTTTAAATTCACCACAACTGCAATGTTCCAAACGATCGCATTCCACAAAAACGCACTCGCAAGATGATTAAAATGGCCATTAATTTACGGGAATTAAACATTAAATTCCTTCCATTTGGCCTATAAATTCATGACAATGAGATTTTAAAATCATGTTATATTGTGAATTCTTGTGTGAATGAAGGGGTGGAATTAATAAGCTTTGGCTTCTTCCTGCTCCTTTTCGGGCACATACGATTTCATTTATTTATAGATATTGTTTATGACACTTTATAAATATTCTTGTTTTGTTTTTTGTATGCTGTTTCACACTTGCTTTTTATTCTTTTATTCTGTTCAAAATAAAGAATTAAATAAATAAATAATAATAATAATAATAATAATAATAATAATAATAATAATAATAAATAAATGGGCTTTTGACTGTCCTCAATCACAGCTTTTGTGTTAAGTCAATGGAAAAGCAATAGGGAACAAGATGCTAATTTCCGAGTATGAAAATTACCATAATTTTTTTTAATACTGAAGATATTAAAGTGAATTAGGTATCAAATTGAACTTCTTTTTATGCTTTATCTGATGGGATAAATTGCAGACTTGATTTTTAAAATCTCAACATTTTGTAGCATTGCTAATATGGGGAGAAGGCAGGCACGGGTTATTGATAGGGGACGATCAGCCATGATCGCAATGAATGGTGGTGCTGGCTCGAAGGGCCGAATGGCCTCCTCCTGCACCTTTTTTCTATGTCTATGTCTATGTCTAAAAACGCTACGATCCTTTGTTGACTGAGAAGACTGCTCAGGATCATACCTGCGACACCCCTACGATTGAGTGGCGACAGCCGAGTCGCTGGCAGTCTCCTGAAAAATCAACTAAATGGGACAGGCCTTTAACAGCCATTGCTGGATTCTTAGGACTGAAGTACCTATAAATCCAACTCGGCTTTTAGCAAATATTAGATTTTTCATTTCTAGAGATGCTGCCTGATCTGCAGGGTATTTCCAGCAGACTTACAGTATATGTTAGAAGTTAATTGGTTTAATTTTAATTTTAGTTTTAGAGATACACACACAAAAACAGGCCTTCGGCCCACTGTGACCTGACCTGCGATCCCCGCATATTAACACTATCCTACACACGCTAGGTACAATTTACATTTATAGAAAGCCAATTAACCTACAAACCTGTACGACATTGGAGTATGTGAGGAAACCGAAGGTCTCGGAGAAATCCCACGCAGGTCGTGGGGAGAACATACAAACTCCGTACAGACAGCACCCGTAGTCGGAATTAAACCCAGGTCTCTGGCCCTGAAACGCTACAAGACAGCAACTCTACCGCTGCGCCACCGTGCCGCCCTATCACTCCACAGTTCCATTGCTCTGTTTTCTCTCCCGTGTCATCTTTCATCTTCTGTTTACACCTCTGTCAGGCACATCACTTCATGACAATTGCAGCTTAATGCCCTCAGCTTTTAAAAATTCCTTTGCAAGTTTTCTTGACAGAATACTTTATTGTTTTTCAATAAATGGGCATTAGGTCATCAACCTTGAAACTGCAAAAAAAGGTCCCCCAAAAAAATCTACCTGGAGAATCAAGCATCCATTACGTTTCTTGTAGTACCAGCAGAATATTCTCAGTACGATTACAAGGATTATTACCAGAATAGCAAAGCCAAGGGCCCTGAAAAGAAGAAAAGGGGATGTCAATTCATATCATTATTAAAGTTCCGTCTACCCTCTATCTGACTTTTTTTTCAATGCAATTTTTTAATTAATTTCAATAATTATTAGCAAATTTTTGAACATAAATCTTGATTAGATCTGACCATATTCTGCATCTTGACACTGTTTTGTGATTAGAAAAAGGTAGTCGCTTGAGCCCGAACTGCCATTTCACTGTATATAGATTCTTTAGTTTTGTAATATTTAATATCATTCCCTTTCATAAATCTCAGTCTTATTTAGGCCCTCATACATTTCCTCCTTTTTTGGCAGATTTTAATTAACTGTAGTGTGCAAACTTGTTTTGTTATGTTTCCCTAATATCTAATTAAAAAATTATTTCCCCTTGCTCTGGTTTCTTCGGACAGAAGATGTAGTTTATACTTTATTAATCGTAAATATTTTTTTCAAAATCTTCCTTTCATTTTTTTTTTCTTTGAAAACATAATATTATTTATAAAGTATAAATATGAGGTTATCCACTTTGGTCTCAAAAACAGGAAGGAGGATTATTATCTAACTGGTGTCAAGTTGGTAAAAGGGGAAGTACAACGGGATCTGGGGGTCCTTGTTCATCAGTCAAAGAATGTAAGCATGCAGGTACAGCAGGCAGTGAAGAAAGCGAATGGCATGTTGGCCTTCATAACAGGAGGAGTTGAGTATAGGAGCAAAGAGGTCTTTCTGCAGTTGTACAGGGCCCTAGTGAGACCACACCTGAGATATTGTGTGCAGTTTTGGTCTCCAAATTTGAGGAAGAACATTCTTGCTATTAAGGGCATGCAGCTTAAGTTCACAAGGTTAATTCCTGGGATGGCAGGACTGTCATATGCTGAGAGAATGAAGCGGCTGGGCTTGTATACTCTGGAATTTAGAAGGATGAGAGGGATCTTATTGAAACATATAAGATTATTTAGGGGTTGGACACGCTAAAGGCACAAAAACAATGTTCCCGATGTAGGGGAGTCCAGAACCAGGGGCCACAGTTTAAGAATAAGGGTAAGCCATTTAGAACGGAGATGAGGAAACACTTTTTCACACGGAGAGTTGTGAGTCTGTGGAAATCTTTGCCTCAGAGGGCCAGTTCTCTGGAAACTTTCAAGAGAGAGATAGATCGGGCTCTTGAAGATAACGGAGTTAGAGGATATGGGAAGAAGGGAGGTACAGGGTACAGATTGTGGATGATCAGCCATGATCACATTGAATGGGGGTGCTGGCTTGAAGGCTCGTATGACCTACTCATGCAGTTATTGTCTATTGGAACCTCTTTAGTTCTGTTAAAGATTTGGTGAATCTTGGTTTGCACACGGCCCAGGGTCAGTTTATGAACAAATTAAACTCATCAAATATTAAAATATTTTATGGAGAAAGAGAAGACTCATAGACCTCCAGCAGGTTAGAACGTACCTTCATGCATTAAATGATAAACATATTGGAAAAATGATTGTGAAAAATAGTGTTTATTATATTAAAAATTCTTCTGGTTTCCATACGTCATTTTACAAGGAAGGTTCCTCTTGGTATTTTTGTTTAAAAGGTAGTATCATTTTTGTACTCAAGCTGCAACATTTCCATTGTCATTTGAAATAATACTGACCTGTCTTTGTTATTGTACAAAAACATTTTTTTTAATTGTTGGAACTAAATAAATGATCTCCAGAAAGCTATGCTAAAAGTGGGCCTTCTTGACAATTGATTTGCGTTAGCTTTGCTTTATACAAGATTCTAGACTCCAGACTATGGGCATTGTGAGTGCAGCTCTAGGTACCAAAGTTACATTTGGTCCACAGTAGAAAAAGGGCTTGTTTCCTGTTTGTTCGTCAGTCTCAATATATAACGTTCTCATCTTTCATGATTGTAATTTCATGGAAAATATATCAGAATGTAACAGTTATAGCACTTAACTGACTTATCCTTAAATATAACAATTTTAATAAGGAGGCGCTGTCAATACGTGTTTTACCTAGTAGTAGATTATTGTCATAATAAGCTAAAATTCAATTAAAAAAAACATGTAATAACAAAAAATACTCACGCAAAGTTACAATTTTTGCATGGTTAGGCGCACAAAGATAATTTTATGACAATTACATTTTGGTTCCAGTTCCTTCCATTAATCCAGCAACGTTATTTTTATTGTCCAAATAATTGTCAGAATCAGACCTTGTCTGAGACAATAGATCAATAAAATTAAATCAAAAAAATAGTTTAACAGCGTTTAAATACAGTCAGTGATTAATATTAATGCATTAAGTTAGTTCACAAATAGTGAAGGCGATAAAGTGATTAAAATACTTGGATTCTCAATCAAATAATATTCAAACATACTTTTTTAATTTTAGGTAAAATCCATCTTCCCTCATAACCAAAACCTCTGTACAGAATGTAATCAGTTCTGTGCATTTTTGGAGAGTCAGTCTAAAAAGCAAAAAAAGTACAACCATGCAAGTAGTCCTGGAATAAATTCAACAGGATACATTTTCTGTTCCTAAGATAAGCGATCATTAGTAATGGCAATAAAAACTTAAATATTTCTCAGTGAAAACTCTTAATCATGTTATAAAAATATGAATAATCTCAATCACATAATTAAATGCTGAACAAATCTTGTATACTTAAGATTATTTGATTGAATTAAAACAAATTATTTTGATTGCACCAATTAGTAACTTACCCTTGCTGGAAGCTGGTGCTGACGTCCGATAAGGTCTACATTCCAGGGCTGAGTAGTGATGGTATTTGCAATGCTGCTCCTTGTATTGTAACCCTAAACCCCTGCATGGAATTCTCATGACATGATGAGATAAAGACCTGATGAGCAAGATTTTTTTTTGCTCTCATTCACATGAATATTGACAGCAAACCAGCATGAAAAAAAATGAAAACTGTCTGCATTTTCAAGCTTAATCTGCCTATTTCATGGTCACAAGGCAGAAATTCAGTTCTAAAACCAAACAGCACCTCCCCGTGGCATTTTCTAACATATTACTTCTTCCAGTGCTTGCTCTGCACGAGGCACTCGTCCTATTCAGTTTGAAAGCTTTGTGCAAACATTTGTTTTCACTATTCCTGACCTATGGGCTTTACTTTCTCCTTCCTTGTCTCCTCCACATTCCAGCTCCCTTGGACAGTAAGAATCCAGAATTCACACAGAAAATTACACACGCAAATCAAAACAAGACTTTTGTGACACTATCCACAAGTATAATACTTGGCACAAGATCAAAAAAGTCACAGCACCCATGGGATGGATGAATTATCCCAATGATTAACTTGAATTAAAGGGATTGTGCTATCAGGAATGAGAGTCAGAGCTGGTACATGTTTAGAAACAAAGAACAGCAGAGGCTGATTTATACCACAGAAAGATACAAAGTGCTGGAGTAACTCAGTGGGCCAGGTAGCATGTGTAGGAAGGAACTGCAGATGCTGGTTTACATCGCAGATAGACACAAAATGCGGGAGTAACTCAGGGGGTCGGGCAACATCTCAGGAAAAGAGAAATAGGTGATGTTTGGGTCGACACCCTTCTTCAGACTCCCTGGAGGAAAGGGATAGGTGACATTTCAGGTCTGTCTTTGCTGTGTTGTGGCTGTCCATGCACCGATCTTCCCATGTTAAAAGATGTCCCGCACAAGCTTCCACCTGGAGGGACAGATCGTCCGCACATCTTTGTGAGAGATCTGTGGAGACCCATGAGGTGGACAGTGATAATCTGTCATCTCCCAACCATGAACCCATTGAGTTTCTTGGGGTTTTTAACTGTTCGGTCTCTGCAATTACTGTCGAAAGGCACTCTCCTGACAAAGTTGTGGATATAAGTCATTCATAGTGAGGTGCAGCTCGCGGTTAAGCTCTAATCTTACGCACAATCATTTACACCTATCTGGTGCCAAACTTAACTTATGCAGTTAATGCAATTGGATTTGTTTTACAACAATCCTGCACACCTTTTTATATTTTCAACCTCCAAGTTCACTTTATTGCTGAACATCGCTTTTGATTTTTATTATGAAAGTGTTTTACTGCTTGTTATATTTTGCTTTAATATCCAGAATATAATTGAATCTTCAAGTTTGTCCATCGCACATACCAAGAAACCAATTTCTAAGTTCTGCAAATATAAATTTGTCCATTAAATAAATTTATGGATGAGGCAAAGTCTTACCAGATTTGATTAGTGTAATCTTTCATCGTATCTTTGGTCTCCAAAGATGTTCCTTCTTCACTGTGATGAAGTGATGCCATGAAGGAACTATTAGGTGATTGTGGACTCTGAGATGATAAATATATTAATAATTTCACCACAGAACATGACTGCTGTTTCCAGAAATGGATAAAGCAATGATTAATGCAAGTAAAATAAATGAAATATGGTTTGCAAATTTATAAACAAAATGTTGCTATAACTGACCCTTCTGAGTTCTGATGAAAAATCAGCTCTTTCTTTCTACACCAATAGAAATAAATAACTCACCTACTGTGTATTTTTAGTATTTCCTGTTTTTATTTCAGACTTCCAACATCTATAGCATTTTGCTTTTGGACTGTTTTAAAATAATAATGTATTTTCATATCAAACTGTCAAGTTGTTGTTTTTTGAAGCAAATGTTTTAGGCTAATCTTCAGTGTCTATGAAATACAATAGCGAATACAAATACATACTGAAAAATGTATGTAATGCCTGTAGTAAACTAACAGCCGTTGCTGGATTCTGAGGACTGAAGTACCCATACATCCAACTCGGTGTTTAGAAAATATCAGATTTTTCATTTCTACACATGCTGCCTGATCTGCAGGGTTTTGCAAGCATAGTTACAGTATATGTCAGAAGTTAGAAAACTGGTTTAATTTCAGTTTTAGTTTTAGAGATGCAGTGCAGAAACAGGCCCTTCGGCCCACCGAGCCCATGCTGACCTGCGATCCTCGCATATTAACAACATCCTGCACACGCTAGGGACAATGTACATTTATAGAAAGCCACTTTGCCTACAAAACTGTAAGCATTTGCAGTGTGGGAGGAAACCGAAGATCTCGGAGAAATCCCAAGCAGGTCATGGGGACAACATACAAACGTGCAGTCGGAATTGAACCCGGGTCTCTGGCGCTGAAATGCTGGAAGGCAGAAACACTACTGCTGCGCCACCATGTCACCCTATCACTCCACAGTTCCATTGCTGTTTTCTCTCCTGTGTCATCATTCATCTTCATGCATACACCTCTGTCAGGCAGAACACTTCATGTCTTCTCCACCCTTTCGCAGACAGCACTAACACCATCTGTGTCATAGGTTATCCCTGTCTCCACTTCAGCATAAGGTAGACACAAAATGTTGGAGTAACTCAGCGGGACAGGCAGCATCTCTGGAGAGAAGGAATGGGTGACATTTTGGGTCGAGACGCTTCTTCAGACTGGTGACCAGAGTTGCACTTGAGCATAGATATTCCCATTGTTCTCTTCATCCTCCCGCCCTCTCTGTCACCAAAAAAATCTATGAGAAATACTAGATATTCCTAGAGATAGTAACTATGTTTCTTTCTCCACAATTGGTGTCTGACTTGCTGAGCACTTCCAGTATTTCCTGTTTTTATTTCAGATTTCCAGCATCTGCAGTTTAGTGCTTTCAGCTTTTAACAGTTCCTTTACAAGATTTCTTGATGGAATAAACTATTACTTCATTGTTTTTCAATAAATTGGCATCTAGTCATTAACCTTGAAACTGCAAAATCAGGTCCACAAAAAAACATCTACCTGGAGTATCAAGTATCCATCATGTATCTTGAAGTACCAGCAGAGGATGATCAGAAGGATTGCGATTATTACCAGAATCACAAAGCCAACGGCCCTGAAAAGAAGAAAAGGGGATGTCAATTCATACCATTATTCAAGTTTTGGCCACTCTCTGATTTATTTTTTTATGCAATTTTTTAAATTAATTTCAATAACTACTAGCAAATTATTGCATATAAATCTTGATTAAATATATTCTGGCATCTTGACACTGTTTAGGAAGTATACAATGTAGTCGCTTGAGCCTGAACTACCATTTCACTGTACGCTTATATCTCAGCTGTTTTGTCAATTCTATCTATTTACTTCAATTTTGTAATATTTAATATCATTCCATTTAATAAAACACTGTCTTATTTTGGAAAGTAGGTCATTATTTTTTCCTCCTTTTTTTGGGGTTGATAACCTGTTCCAGACTTTGATAAAATGTTGTGTGAAAAAGTGTTTTGTTATATTTCCCTAATATCTAGTTTAAAGATTATTTCTCCTTGCTCTGGATTCTTCGGACAGAAGATGTAGTTTATCTTTTATCAATCGTAAGCATTTTTTTCAAAATCTTCCTTTGATTTTCTTTTCTTTTGAAAACAAAGTATGATTGAAAATGTAACCTCTTTAGTCCTGTTAAACATTTGGTGAATCTTGTTTCCGTACTGCCCAGGGTCAGTTTATGAACAATGGCCAAAGACTTTTAATGACAGAAAATTATTTTAACTTGACATGACTTTACCATAAGACATTTAACTCGTCACATATCAAAATATTTCATTGAGAAAGAGAAGAGTCATAGATCTCTGGCAGGTTAGACCATACCTTTTGGTTCCAGTCCCCTTCCATAAATCCAGCAACGGTCATTTTATTCTTTAGAACAATTAAAGAAACCTGATGTGTGGAGAATCACCAATGCTTCAGATAAAATTATGGTAAACCTACTTTTCTTTTACTGCAGAGATCATTACATAATAAACAAATTGTGAAAATTATTGTGAAAAAAGTATTTATTAGATTAAAAGACTTCTGGTTTCCATGTATGATTTTTCAAGGAAAATTTCTCTTGGTTTTTTTTTTAAAAGTCAGTAGCATTTTGTACTCAAGCTGCAACATTTCCATCATCTTTTGTAGTAATACTGACCTGTCTTTGATATTGCACTAAAGCATTTTTTTAAATTGTTGGACCAAAATAAATGATCACCAAAAAGCCATGCTATAAGAGGGTCTTCTTGACATATGATTTAAGTCAGCTTTGCTTCATACGAGATTCTAGACCAATCAAGATGTTGGATAAGAAGGGTCTCGACCCAAAACGTTGCCTATTCCTCTTCATAGATGCTGCCTCACCTGCTGAGTTTCTCCTGCATTTTTGTTCAACCTTCGATTTTTCCAGCATCTGCATTTTCTACTTAAATACAACGTGATGCTGGGTAATGTGAGTGCAGCTCTCGGTCCCAAAGTTACATTTGTTCCACAGTAGCAAAAGGGCTTGTTTCCTGATTTGTTCTTCAGTTTCAATGTATAAAGTTCTCCTCTTTCTTGTTTGTAATTTCATGGAAAATATGTCAGAATGTATCATTTATACCACAGAATCAGGTCATGTAGCTGAACAGATAAATGTTAGTACACCACAATTTCATTCTCTTGCTTTGCTTATCTCATTCCATCAACACTTGCTATTTCAGTCTTCCTTGTGCACGTAACTGACTTACCCTTAAATATAACCATTTTAATAAGGAGACACTGTCAATACATGTTTTACCTTGTTGTAAAATATGGTCATATCAAGCTATAATTCAATAAAATCATATAATAAAACATTCCTTCGGCAAAGCTACTAATTTTGCATGGTTAGCTGCACAATGATAATTTATGGCAATAATATTTTGGTTCCAGTCCCCTTCCATAAACCCAGCAATGTTACTTTTATTCTTTAGAACAATTGAAGAAACCTGATGTATGGGGCATCGCCAATGCTTCAGATAAAATTACTGTAAGCCTACTTTTTTTTACAGCAGAGATCTTTCAAATATCAACTCATTTTGTAATTACAGATAATTGTCAGAATCAGACCTTGTCCGAGACAGTAGATCAATAAATTTAAATTAAAAAAATAGTTTAACGGCATTTAAATACAGTCAGTGATTAATATGAATGCATTAAGTTAGTTCACAAATAGTGAAGGAGATAAAGTGATCAAAATACTTGAATTCTCAATCAAAGAATATTCAAACTTACTCTTTTAATTTTAGGTAAAATCCATCTTCCCTCGAACCAAAACCTCTGTACAGAATGCAATCAGTTCTGTGCATTTCTGGAGAGTCAGTCTAAAAAGCAAAAAAAGTACATCCATGAAAGTAGTTCTGAAATAAATTCAACAGGATACATTTTCTGTTCCTAAGATCAGCGATCATTAGTAAAGGCAATAACAACTTAATTATCTCTCAGAGAAAACACTTAATCACATTACAAATATGAATAATCTCAATCACATAATTAAATGCTGAACAAATCTTGTATTTTTAATGATTATTTGATTCAATTAAAACTAAATAAAAACAAATTATTTTGATTGCACCAATGAGTAACTTACCCTTGCTAGAAGCTGGTGCTGACGTCCGATAAGGTCTAAATTCCAGGGCTGAGTAGTGATGGTATTTGCAATGCTGTTCCTTGCATTATAACCCTAAACCCCTGCATGGAATTCTCATGACTATCATGAGATAAAGGCCTGAGGAGCAAGATTTTTGTTTTGCTCTTATTGACATGAATATTGACAGCAAACCAGCATGAAAAAAATGACAACTGTCTGAATTTTCAAGCTTAATCTGCCTATTTCACAGTCACAAGGCAGAAATTCAGTTCTAAAACCAAACAGCACCTCCCTGTGGCACTTTCTAACATAATACTTCTTCCAGTGCTTGCTCTGTACGAGGCACTCGTCCATTCAGTTTGAAAGCTTTGTGCAAACATTTGCTTTCACTATTCCTGACCATGGGCTTTACTTTCTCCTTCCTTGTCTCCTCCACATTCCAGCTACCTTGAACAGTAAGAATTCAGAATTCACACAGAAAATTACACACACAAATCAAAGCTCAAAACAAGACTTTTGTGACACTAATCCTAAGTATAATACTTGGCACAGGATCAAAAAAGTCACAGCACCCATGGGATGGATGAATTATCCCGATGATGAAAATGAGTTCAAGGGGTTGTGCTGTAAGGAATGAGAGTCAGAGCTGGTACATGTTTAGAAACAAAGAACAGAAGAGGCTGGTTGATACCAAAGAAAGATACAAAGTGCTGGAGTAACTCAGTGGGTCATGTAGCATGTGTAGGAAGGGACTGCAGATGCTGGTTTACGTCGCAGAGAGACCCAAAATGCTGGAGTAACTCTGGGGGTCAGGCAACATCTCAGGAGAAGAGAAATAGGTGATGTTTGGGTCGACACCCTTCTTTACACTCCCAGAGGAAAGGGATAGGTGTTATTTCAGGTCTGTCTTTGTTGTGTTGTGGCTGTCCTTGTTGTGTTGTGGCTGTCCATGCACCGATCCTCCCATGTTAAAAGATGTCCCGCACAGGCTTCCACCTGGAGGGACAGATTGTCCGCACATCTTTGTGAGAGATCTGTGGAGACCCATGAGGAGGACAGTGATCATCTGTCATCTCCCAACCATGAAACCATTGAGTTTCTTAGGTTTTTTAACAGTTCGGTCTCTGTTAATGCCGAAAGCCACTCTCCTGACAAAGAGTTGTGGATATAAGTCATAGTGAGGTGCAGGTCGCGATTAACCTCTGATCTTACCAACAACCATTTACTCTTTTCTGGTGCCAAACTTGACATGCAGTCAATGCGATTGGATTTATTTTATAACAATCCTCCACACCTCTTTCGGAATCGCAGTCGGAATTGAACCCGGGTCTCTGGCGCTGAAATGTTACAAGGCAGCAACTCTACCGCTGCGCCACCACATTTCCACTGCTCTGTTTTGTCTCCCGTGTCATCATTCATCTTCATGTTTACACCTCTGTCAGGCAGATCACTTCATGTCTTCTCCACCATCTGGGTCATAGGACATCCCTTTCTCCACTTGAGCCTAAGGTAGACACAAAATGCTGGAGTAACTCAGCGTGACAGGCAGCATCTATGGAAAGAGGGAATGGGTGACATTTCAGGTCGAGTCACTTCTTCAGACGGGTGACGAGAGCTGCACGAGCATAGTTATTCCCATTGTTCTCTTCACCCTCCCGTCCTCTCTGTCATGTAGAAAATTATGAGAAATACTAGATATTCTGAGAGATAGTAACTATGTTTCTCTCTCCACAGTTGGTGTCTGACTTGCTGAGCACTTCCAGTATTTCCTGTTTTTTTTTCAGATTTCCAGCATCAGCAGTTTAGTGTTTTCAGCTTTTAACAGTTCATTTGCAAGTTTTCTTGATGGAATAAACTGTTACTTTATTGGTTTTCCATAAATTGGCATCTGGTCATCAACCTTGAAACTGCAAAACCAGGCCTACAAAAAAAAATCAACCTGAAGTATCAAGTAACCATCATGTTTCTTGAAGTAGCAGCAGAGGATGATCATAAGGATTGCGATTATTACCAGAATCGCAAAGCCAACGGCCCTGAAAAGAAGAAAAGTGGATGTCAATTCATACCATTATTCATCTAACCTCTATCCTGATTTTTTTTCATGCAATTTTTTAATTCATTTCAATAATTACAAGCAATTTATGGCACCTAAATCTTGATTATATCTGATCATATTCTGGCATCTTGACACTGTTTAGGGATTAGAAAAAGTAGTCGCTTGAGCCAGATACGCTTATATCTCAGTTGTCACGTACGCTTATATCTCAGCTGTTTTGCCTTAATTCTATCTACT
The DNA here is from genome assembly GCA_035221665.1 of Okamejei kenojei. Taxonomy (NCBI): domain Eukaryota; kingdom Metazoa; phylum Chordata; class Chondrichthyes; order Rajiformes; family Rajidae; genus Okamejei; species Okamejei kenojei. Next base: position 48,070 of record JAVHYY010000321.1, on the reverse strand, counting down.
TATTTTAGTTTTGTAACATTGAATATCATTACCTTTCATAAATCTCAGTCTTATTTTGGAAAGTTGGCCGTCATATTTTTCCTCCATTTTTTTGGGTTGATAACCTATTCCAGATTTCAACTGTTGTGTGAAAAAGTGTTTTGTTATGTTTCCCTAATATCTAATTTAAAGATTATTTCTCCTTGCTCTGGTTTCTTCCGACAGAAGATATAGTTTATCCTTTATTAATCGTAAGTATTTTTTTCAAAATCTTCCTTTGATTTTCTTTTCCTTTGAAAGCATAGTATTATTTATGGTTTCAATGTTTTTATTGGAAGCATTTGTACAGATATTTGACAATTTTGCAGCTTTGTGAACAGCTTCAAGTTTAACACTTTCCGAAAAGGACATTAAATTAAAAAGAGAGAGAAAGAAGAAGAGAGAGAAAAAGAAAAAAGACAAGTAGGGAGATATACCAGTCGACCCACCCATACGCCGGCTCACCCGCCCTACCAGTAATTTCAAATTTGTGTTCAAATATTATGTTGTTCGAGAAAATTAATAAAAGGTGACCATATATTTTTTAATTTCTTCAGTTTATCATTCAAGATAAACCTAGTTTTCTCGAGATGTAATGTGTCTGTCATTTCTGAAATCCACATCGTCACTGGGGGAACTTCAACATTTTTCCAGAATTTAAGTTTGAGTTTTTTTTTGCTGATATTAGTCCATAGCCGACAAAGCGTCGTTGAAAAACAGTCAATTTACTACATGCCTCTGATATTCCCAGTATTATCAGTTTTGAGTCTGGCTCTAATGGGATTTTCAGTATATTGGAGAGGACGCTGAATGCTTCCGTCCAAAAACGTACTATTTTTGTACAAAGTACAAAACTGTGGGTTAAAGTGGCTTCTTGGAACTGACACTTATCGCAAAGAGGGGAAACACTGGGGACATTTTTGTTCAGTTTGTTTTTTGAGTAGTATCACCTGTGCAGCATTTTGAACTGTATCAGGCAATGTTTGGAATTTAAGGAGCAAGTATGGATATATTGTAAGCTTTCGTCCCATATATCTTTTGAAATTTGTTGACCCATCTCATCTTCCCATGCACGCCTGTAAACCTCAGATGATGGGGTGTTGATGATTTGAATAACATTGTAAATGTAGGATATCGACTTCTCTGTATCTACATGTCTATTCAAACATTCATCGAGTTTATCTGGACTCGCCGTGTTGTAGTCTTTGCATGTATGTTTTCACATAGTCCCTAACCTGAAGATACCTGAAAATATTATTAGTATTCAAATCGTATTTCTCCCGCAACTCTTGGAAGGAGGAAAAAGTCCCCTTCCAATATAAGTCTCCCACAGTGTTGATTCCTTTGTTCTTCCATTGGGTGAAAACACCATCTAAAGTAGAGGGTTTAAAAGAGGGGTTGTTTGCAATAGGAAGAAGTCATGACTCACAATTTGAGACTGAACTTCAACTGTTTCCAGATGCGAATAGTACCATGTATTGTTGGGTTATGATCATACATTGACTTATTCAGGGGTATTGGAGACAGGACAATCGAGCCTATGGAGAAAGGCAAGCAATCTTCTCTTTCCATTTTTAGCCAATTGGCCTGTTGGTGTGAATCATCCAACCAGAAGATTATGATTTTAATATTCGTTGCTCAGTAGGAAGAGAGGAAATTGGGTAACGCTAGTCCCCCATTCTCTTTGAATTTGCACAGATGTCGTTTATATATTTGATGGCTTTTGTAGTCATAAATGAAGTTAGTAATGATGGAACCAATTTTTTAAAAGAAATATTTGGGAAGATATATCAGAAATAAATATAACAGCTGAAATAAATATAACAGCTGCGGGAGAAAGGTCATCTTTAAGGCATTCAATCTGCCAAGGAGGGAAATAGGCATGTTTTCCAAAACTAAATATATGAAGTGTTGTGATTAATGGAGGGAAATTTGTTTTGAACAGGAGGGAATATATACTAGTAACATAAACTCTGAGATATCTGAATTTCTCAGTTACAATTCTAAAAGGGAACTGTTGGTGCCAGGTGATGTCTTGTGCATTTATTGGCATTTTTCCAGCATTGTGAAAAGATAAGACCATTCAACTTGGTCAAAAGCCTTTTCCACGTCCAATGCGATGATTGTGAGGGTTTTGTTTGGTATTCTATGTGAGTAAAATATATTAAACAGGCTTTTCAGATTAAAGAATGAGTGTCGTTTGGGTATGAACCCGGTTTGACCTTAGTGTACAAGTTTGAAAATGACTAGGCTGAGTCTACGAGCCAGAATCTTGGCTAGGATCTTCTGATCGGTATTTAAAAGGGTAATTGCTCGATAAGATCCTGGCTCTTCAACGTTCTTATTTTTTTTAGGAATTTATGTGATAATTGATTCTGCGAGAGTCTGCGGTAAAGTCTGCTCCTTGAACGCCTGGGCATACAGGCATTGTAGATGTGGGGAAATTATATCGTTAATTTTTTTGTAAATTAATTATTCAGTCCATCTGGGCCAGGAGTTTTTCCACTTTTCAGTGATTTAATAGTCTCTGAAATGTCCTTTACTGTTAGCTCTGAACCCGATTCCTTATGTTCAGTCTCACTGAGGGATGGAAGATTGCACTTGTCCAGAAAAGTCTGCATCATCACTGAATCGGCTGTTGTTTGAGAGAGTAGAAAGTTTGGTAAAATTGTTGAAATCTTTCGTTGATATCTTTGGGCAGTTCTCCTTTTTCTGATCTGATTTTATGTATCCCTCTGTTCCCCGGGCAGGTCTGGGTCTCTCTGATCATTGTCTAGTTCACCTTATTCTGACCTACAGGCAGAAACTAAAATCTGCTAAGCCTGTGGTCAGAACAATGAAAAGGTGGACAAGCGAGGGCATTGAGAACCTACAATCCTGCTTTGGCTGCACGGATTGGAATTTGTTTCGGGAAGCAACCACAAGCCTCGATGAGTATACAGACACTGTATCATCATATGTCAGCATTTGTGAGGACAGTTGCATTCCAACTAGGACCCGGACCTGGTTCAATAACAACAAGCCCTGGTTTACTGCAGAACTCAGAAAGCTCCAACGGTCTAAAGAGGAGGCCTACAGGAGCACGGATGCAGACTTCTACAGGCAGGCCAAGTACAAGCCGAGAAGGGGAATCAGAGCTGCCAAGGTAAGGTACTCTGAGAAGTTGAGGAACAAGTTCTCAGCTCGTGATTCTCCTTCAGTTTGGAAGGGCCTGCAAGAAATTACCAGCTACAAGAGGAAAGCCCCCGCTCTTTGGACAACCGTCAGCTGACCAACGACCTGAATGAGTTTTACTGCAGGTTTGAAAATGAGAAACGTAACCCTGGTATCCCCCTGCCCCCTCCTACTCCCCATCCCCTCCCCAACCAACACAGCCAGACCCCAGTCTGCAAAGAATAGACCCTGCACCCTCTCCTTCCCATTCACCACTTCACACCTACTTAAGGCAAAACTCCAGTATGAAAAGGCTGGACCATTTCCCACCCCAACCAACACTTCACACCCACACACAACCTGACCTCAGTCTGCATAGACTGGGCCCTTCTACTCCTACCCTCCTCCAATCACCACTTCACACTCAATTAACCAGTCAAGGCTGATAAAGACAGGAGCATGGGGTTATCTGAACACAATTAGCTTCTTCCCCACTAAACTCAAACATGTGCACTCTCTCCAGCACAGAAGGTCTTGCTAGAGGCCTGCAAATTCGAGGCCAAGGACATCTACTGCCTCCAGGATTTTCCGGGTAACGGATATTTTGATGTTACCTTCAAGTATCCAACGGGATGGCAGAAGGTGATGGAAGTCTTCCGGGAGAGGGGAAATGAAGCTCCGCTGTCGCTGCTGAAAGTGCAGCCGCTCTTCACCCTCCCCACCCAGAAGGAAAGGTTCATTACGGTGCACATGTTTAACCCACATGTGCCCGTAGTGGATGTCCTCACCTTCCTTGCTCGCTACGTGGAGGGAACAGGAAACTGTGTGGACGTCAAGGACATGCACGGGATTTGGACCAGCAAGCGGCAAGTCAAGGTAAAGCTGAGGGTGGACAAGGATGGAGAAATCATCCACCCCCCCTCGGTTTTCGCGATTGGAGGAAACCGAGGGTACTTGAGCTATGTAGGGCAACCCAGGCTGTGCAGGAAATGCAACAAGCCTGGGCATGTGATGGCCCAATGCACTGCAGTTGTCTGCAAAAACTGCAAGATGGAGGGCCATGAGACAAAGGACTGTCAGGCCAGCAAGAACTGCAACCTGTGCGGGGAGGCAGGCCACCTTTACAGGGCTTGCCCTAAAAGAGCCTGCACCTATGCACAGGCAACAAGAGGGGCTGCTGCCAGCACCCCAAAGGGGGGTGAGGCACCCCCCACCACTGCCAAGACCCCAGCAGAAAGAGGGAACACGGACGAGGACAGCCCGACCACCTCGAGGCCCCAAGTGCCAGAAGGAGACGCCCAGCATCCTGCCCAGGAGGGAGAGTCGATGGAGGAGGGGGAACAGCAGGAGAAATGGACAATGGTGAAGTATAAGAAGAGGGGTCAGCCCAAAGAGCCAAGGCCGGAAAAGAGTGGTAAGTCCAAAAGAAAATCACAAAAAAGGTGTCTTTCTCTTACAGAAGGCAGCAACCTCTCCTCCTCGTCGGAGGATGAGGAGACCGGGAAGTCCCAACGAGGGAGGCAGAGGAAGAAAACGGGGGAGGAAAAGGAGACCGAGAGCAGAGAAGGGGCCGAGGGGCTCCAGCCCCAGGACATCGGGAGCAGCGCAGTGGTTGAGGGGCTCCAGGCCCCGGAGACAGGAATCATCACAACGGCAAGTGGACCCCAGCTCCAGGGGACTGGGAGCAGTGCAACGGCCGATGGGCCCCAGCTCCGGGCGACCGGGAGCATTGCAGCGGCCCATGGGCCCCAGCTCCGGGTGACCGGGAGCATTGCAGCGGCCCATGGGCCCCAGCTCCGGGCGACCGGGAGCAGCGCAGAGGCCATTGGGCCCCAGCTACAGAAGACAAAGGAAGCGGCATGCCCAAAAGGGGGTGGAACGAGAAGGCCCCCCGCAACGACAACTTTGGTTACGCCACCTGATACTCACCTCACCGCTGGATTCCTGAGCCCAGGAAAGCTGAGGCAATTCACCGAAGCGGTGGGGATGATGGGACATGGAAATGGTCAGTGACTCTAAAGACAATGGAGCTCAAACTGGCATCTTTAAACGTGCGCAGTATAAAGAGCACTGCGCGATGTGTTAATGCCTTACAGTACCTGGCCAAGGTCAAGGCAGATGTGACTTTTCTTCAGGAGTGCGGGCTGCCACACCTCCGCTGCTATCGGAGGTGGTCGCGATGGTGGCCCCACGGACTGTCTGTGTGGTCGGGGGGAAATGACTGTCGTGCTTCCGGCCTGGGGATTTTGCTGCGGGAAGGGAACTTCACCATCACTGAGGTCAAGGAAGTGGTTGGAGGGCGTCTCCTCGTGGTGGATGTTATGTACCGTGGCTCTCCGCTCCGGCTGATAAATGTGTATGCCTCACCCACGCAGAGCGAGCGGCTGGCAGTTCTCCAGCAGCTCCCAGTGCTGCTGGCCACGTCCCGGCAGCTCGTTCTGGCCGGTGACTTCAACTGCATCATTGATGCGGCTGGACGATCCGGCAGTGCCGACAGCAGACTGGACAGCACGTCCAAGTTCCTGATGGAGATGGTAAAAGACGCAAAGCTGCGTGACGCCTTCAGCGACCCTGCAGGCGGGTCCCAGCCGCAGTTCACTTGGTCGAGATCGGACGGTTTAGCCCGATCCCGGATAGACTTCGTCTTCACGACGAAGGCCGTCACGGTGAGACACACTGACCTCACGCCAGTGTTCTTCACCGACCACTGCCTACTTCAGGCTTCCTGTCACCTACGGGAGGACCGGAAGGCAGGCAGAGGGACGTGGAAGTTAAACACGAAACTGTTGACCCCAGAGAATGTCGAGGAGCTAAAGAGGGACTACGCATGTTGGAGAACGGTGAAGCCTCTCTTTGACTCCCCCACACTCTGGTGGGAAGCAACCAAGGAGAACATTAAGAGGTTCTTCATAATTAAAGGGGTTCAGAGAGCAAGACAGAGTCAGAGGGAATTGTGCCAACTCCAGACAGATTTGCAGCAACTGCTCCTTCTGCAGTCGAGCGGGGTGGATGTGAGGGAGGAACTTAGAGAGTTGAAGGACCGGCAAGCTCAGCTCTTCACCTCTGAATCCTCCAAGATCATCTTCCGATCTAGGGTTCGCCATGTGGAGCAGGATGAGACGTGCTCACGTTTCTTCTTCCATAAGGTTCACAGGGGGAGCTCTGTGATGAACAGCCTTAGGGAGGAGGACGGCACGGTAGCATCCTCACAGACAGACGTGCTGAGGATCTGCAAATCCTTTTACACAGATTTGTATGACCAAAAGACCACAGACAGCACCTCCTCCCAGAACTTCCTGTCCTCAATTCACGGAGGTCTTGGAGGACAGCAAGCGGGAGAGTCTGGACCAACCACTGACCCTAGAGGAGCTGACTGGCTCCATCCGTTCCTTTGACTCGAATAAAACTCCCGGAAGCGATGGCTTACCGGCCGAGTTGTATTTGGCTCTGTGGGACTGGATGGGCCCGGACCTGCTAGAAGTGTACAACAACATGCTTCTGGCTGGTAGCATGTCAGACTCCATGAGGAAGGGCAACATCACCCTAATCTACAAGCAGAAGGGGGAGATGAAGGACATAAAGAATTGGAGACCCATAACACTCTTGAATGTGGACTACAAGATCCTGTCCAAGGCCATCGCCAACCGGGTCAAGTCTGCTCTGGGACAGGTGATCCACCCGGACCAAACCTGTGCTGTACCTGGCAGGAAAATCTCAGACAGCCTAGCGCTGCTGAGAGATACCATCGCCTACGTGCAGGACAGACGGGTGGATGCCTGCCTAGTCAGCTTGGACCAGGAGAAGGCCTTCGACAGGATTTCGCACACGTACATGAGGGACGTGCTCTCCAAAATGGGTTTTGGGGAGGGAATCAGAAATTGGATCAAACTGCTCTACACCAACATCCGTAGTGGAGTCCAAATCAATGGGTGGGAATCAGACAGTTTCCCTGTAAGGTCTGGAGTTAGGCAGGGTTGCCCTCTCTCTCCTGTCTTGTTTGTCTGCTGTATTGAACCTTTTGCTGAATCCATCAGGAAGGATGCTGGCATAAGAGGAGTGACATTGCCAGGCAGTGGGGGCATTCAAGTAAAGACCTCCCTGTACATGGACGATGTCGCTGTCTTCTGCTCGGATCCAGGGTCGGTTCGCAGACTGATTAGTATCTGCGACCAGTTTGAGTCGGCCACGGGAGCCAGGGTGAACCGCAGGAAGAGCGAGGCCATGCTCTTTGGCAACTGGCCTGACAGATCTTCCGTCCCCTTCACCATCAAGCCTGACTTCTTGAAGGTGCTGGGGATCTGGTTCGGGGGGGCTGAGGCATGTAACAAAAATTGGCTGGAGCGTATATCCAGGGTGGGGAGGAAGCTGGAGCTGTGGAGGCAACGCTCCCTCTCCATAACGGGAAAGAATTTGGTCATCAGGTGTGAGGTGCTCTCGGGGCTGCTGTACTTGGCACAAGTGTGGCCTGTCCCTCCCTCATACGCCACAGGGATCACCCGGGCTATCTTCCACTTCATCTGGGGGTCGAGGATGGACCGGGTGCGACGGGCTACAATGTACAAGTCGGCAGACAACGGGGGTAAAAGCGTGCCCAACGTCGCCCTCATTCTGATGGCCACCTTCGTGTGTGGCTGCATCAGGCGGAGTGTAGAGCCAAGGCACGTGGGCACCAAGTGTCACTACCTGCTGAGGTTCTACCTGTCCCCGGTGTTGAGAAGGATGGGCCTGGCGCAGGTGCCACGCAATGTGCCAGTCAGCTGGACATTGCCGCCCCATCTGCCGTCGGTGGAAGGGTTCTTCCGGACCAACACCTTTGACCACATATCCATCGGGCAGTGGTCAGCACAGAATGTCCTGCAGGCACTGCAGGGAAAGGACTCTATGGACCCGGTGGCGTGGTTCCCTGAGCAGACTGCCCAGCTCGTCTGGCAAAATGCCTCATCGCCAGAACTCACCAAAAAGCACCAAGACCTGGCTTGGCTGGCGGTGAGGGGAGCCCTCCCAGTCAGATCCTTCCTGCACCGTCGGAACCTCACTGCCAGCGCACGCTGCCCTCGGGACGGCTGCTATGGTGAGGAGACGGTTGCCCACCTCTTCACAGAGTGTGGGTTTGCTAAAAGAGTCTGGAGAAAAATGCAAGGGTCCCTGGTACGCTTTATCCCGAACAGCTCCGTCACAGAGGACTCTGTGATTTACGGACTGTTCCCAGGGACACATTCAGAGACTGACATCGAGTGCTGCTGGAGGGTCATCAACTCGGTAAAAGACGCCCTTTGGTCTGCTCGAGCATTGTTCACCACCCAGCAGAGCGAGATGTCCGTCAGGGAATGTTGCCGACCGGCCCGCTGCAGACTGCAGGAGTACGTGCTGAGGGACGCACTGAAGCTCGGTGCAGCCAACGCCAAGGCTCGGTGGGGGAGGGCCACAGTCTAACGCCCTTCGCTGCTGGACATGGGGGGTACGGTATTGTGGAGACTCCCCTCAATATAAGGGAAGGTATCCCACGCCATTGTGGCATGAGTGGGGGACTGATTTGTGGAAACTTGGGAAAAAGAAAATGTCTAAACTGTATTGATCTATTGTACAGCCTCCGAAAATGTCGGATGGATTTTCCGCAAGGTTAATGTATTGTATATATTTATCATTCGAATAAAGTATATTTTGAAATTAAAAAAAAAAAAACTCACAACCTGACCTCAGTCTGCAAAGACTGGGCCTTCTATTCCTACCCTCGTCCAATCACCACTTCACACTCAATTAACCAGTCAAGGCTGATAAAGACAGGAACATGGGGTTATCTGAACACAATTAGCTTCTTCCCCACTAAACTCAAACATGTGCACTCTCTCCAGCACATTCTGACTATTCCCAGGGTACAATTATCTGTTTGATAAGCCAATGCTTCTCTCCTCATCGCCCCCTCCCTCCCTCCACTCTATCCATCTCTGCCACTCTACCTCCCTCTCCCTTGCAGCCTACTGACCCTACCTGTCTTCATCGCCCCCCTCCCCTCTCCCTCTCTCCCTTCCCCTCTCCCTCCTTGCCCTCCATCTCTCCATCCTGACTATTCCCAGGGTTACAATAAGCCAATGCTTCTCTCCTCATCGCCCCCTCCCTCCCACCTTCCCTCCACTCTATCCATCCCTGCCACTCTACCCCCCCTCCCTCGCAGCCTACTGACCCTACCTCTCTTTATCTCCCCCTCCCTCTCCTTCCCTTCCCTTCCTCTCTCCCTCCATCTCTCCCTCCTTGCCCTCCCTCTCTCCATCCTTCCTTCCCTCCCTCCCCCTCTCCCTCATCCCTCTCCATATCCGTGTTCACCAGAGATGCTGCCTGTCCCGCTGAGTTACTCCAGCACTCTGTGTCGGGGCGTGGGTTGGTCTTTGTGACGGGACATCCTGGAGACCTTTGTTGAGCGTCGGGGAGGTTCTCGGACGATGTCGCCCACAAGACGAGAAGGTTTTTCAGCCAGCGCCGAGGTCAAGATGTCCCAGAATAGTCTGGCATCTGTGTTTCTCCTTTTCACCGTGTTGGCCCACAGGGGCTGCGCTTGTATGAACTGCAACCGCCGGCTCTGGTCCAAGTTCCTGGACCTGATGAACCGCTGTCTGATCGTGGTTTCTGAGGACGAATGTTCCCCGCAGCTGGACCCGGTTATCACTTACACCAAGGACTTCAAAATGGGTGAGAGGGGGAGGGAGAGGGTGAGAGGGAGGGAGAGGGACAGAGAGACAGACAGAGGGAAGGGGAGAGGGAGGGAGGGAGAGAGTGAGAGTGAGGGACAGGGGAGCAGTGGTAGGGAGAGAGGGAGAGACAGAGGGAGTGAGGGAAGGTGGAAAGGAAGGGAAAACGGGAGGGAAGAAAGGAGAGTGAGGGATGGAGAAACAGGGGAGGGAGAGAAGGGGGGCGGATAGAGAGGGTGGTGAGGAGCGGTGAGGAGGGAGTGCTGCACTGCGGGAGAGAGGGAGAAGGGTAGAGGGGATGAAGGGGGCGGAGAGGAGGGAACGCTGCACTGCGGGAGGGAGGGGAGTGGGGGAGGAAGGTCGATGGGGGGGGGGGGGTGGGAGGGAGATAGAGTGGGAGGGAGGAAGGGAGAGAAGTAGGGTAGAATGTGGGGATGGAGAGAAGGGGGAGGATGGATAAAGCAGAGGGAGGGAGAGGTGGAGGGATGGAGGGAGGAGGATGGAGGGAGGAGGATGGATGGAGGGTGAGTGGGAGGAGAGAGACGAAGAGAGAGGTGGAGAGGGTGGAGTGAGTGAGAGAGGGAAGGGGACATCGGGTTATTAAACACAATTAGGGAATAGTCAGGATGTGCTGGAGAGGGTGGACATGTTTGGGTTTAGTGGGGAAGAAGCTAATTGTATTCCGATATCCCCAGGCCTCTCCACTTTATCAGCTTTGACTGTCGCTCTCGCTCCCTCCCTTCCATTAGTCTATACAGAGACTATACTTTATACCTTTCAGAAGTTCATTGATTTGATTTACTCCTTCATGTTTTCACTTGGTAAATATGTACAAGCCTTTACTGCCTTCAATAGACACAAAGTGCTGGAGTAACTCAGTGGGTCAGGCAGCATCTCTGGAGAGAAGGAGTGGGTGATGTTTTGGGACGAGACCCTTCTTCAGAGTGAGAGTCAGGGGAGAGGGCGACGCAGAGATATGGAAGGGTAAGGTGTAAAAAGCATTCCTTCTCTCCTGAGATGCTGCCTGTCCCGCTGAGTTACTCCAGCACTTTGCACCTATCCGCGTTCTCCAGAGATGCTGCCAGACCTGCTGAATTACTCCAGCACTTTGTGTCAATCTTTGGTGTAATCCAGCCTAGAGTCATAGACAATAGGTGCAGGGGTAGGCCATTCGGCCCTTTGAGCAAGCACTGCCATTCACTATGATCATGGCTGCTCATCCACTGTCTGTACCACGTATATGATAGTGGATGAACACACCTTCTCCCCATATCCCTTGACCCCGCTATCTTTTAGAGCTCTATCTAACTCTCTCTAAAGCATCCAGAGAATTGGCCTCCACTGCCTTTTGAGGCAGAGAATTCCACAGATTCACAATTCTCTAGGAGATAAAGTTCGTAAACTGTGGCCCCTGGTTCAGGAAACATCGGGAACATGTTTCCTGCCTCCAGCATGCTCAATCCCTTAATAATCTTATGTGTTTCAATAAGATCCCCTCTCAGCCTTCTAAATTTCATAGAGTGATACAGCGTGGAAACGGGCCCTTTTGCAGGTCAAGTGTTTTTTACACAGAGGCTGGTGGGTGCCTGGAATGTGCTGCCAGGGTTGCTGGTGGAGGCAGATACGATAGTGGCGTTTAAGAGGCTTATGGATAGGCAGATCGATATGCAGGGAACAGAGGGATATGGATCACGTGCAGGCAGAGGAGATTAGTATAATTTGGCGTCATGTTCAGCCCAGACATTGTGGGCACTTTGTGATATTTAGTTTTGTTTAGATACAAAGTGCTGGAGTAACTCAGCGGGTCAGGCAGCATACTACTTTGGTTCCGTCTTCACTAAGGAAGACATAAATAATCTGCCGGAAATAGCAGGGGACTGTGGGTCAAAGGAGGAATTGAGTGAAATCCAGGTCAGTCGGGAAGTGGTGTTGGGTAAATTGAATAGATTAAAGGCCGATAAATCCCCAGGGCCAGATAGGCTGCATCCCAGAGTACTTAAGGAAGTAGCTCAGGAAATAGTGGATGCATTAGTGATAATCTTTCAAAACTCTTTAGATTCTGGAGTAGTTCCTGAGGATTGGCGGGTAGCAAATGTAACCCCTCTTTTTAAGAAGGGAGGGAGAGAGAAAACGGGGAATTACAGACCAGTTAGTCTAACATCGGTAGTGGGGAAACTGCTAGAGTCAGTTATTAAAGATGGGATAGCAGCACATTTGGAAAGTGGTGAAATCATTGGACAAAGTTAGCATGGATTTACAAAAGGTAAATCATGTCTGACGAATCTTGTGGAATTTTTCGAGGATGTAACTAGTAGCGTGGATAAGGGAGAACCAGTGGATGTGGTATATCTGGACTTCCAGAAGGCTTTCGACAAGGTCCCACATAAGAGATTAGTATACAAACTTAAAGCATACGGTATTAGGGGTTCAGTATTGATGTGGATAGAGAACTGGCTGGCAAACAGGAAGCAAAGAGTAGGAGTAAATGGGTCCTTTTCACAATGGCAGGCATAACTAGTGGGGTACCGCAGGGCTCAGTGCTGGGACCCCAGCTGTTTACAATATATATTAATGATCTGGATGAGGGAATTGAAGGCAATATCTCCAAGTTTGCGGATGACACTAAGCTGGGGGGCAGTGTTCGCTGTGAGGAGGATGCTAGGAGACTGCAAGGTGACTTGGATAGGCTGGGTGAGTGGGCAAATGTTTGGCAGATGCAGTATAATGTGGATAAATGTGAGGTTATCCACTTTGGTGGCAAAAACAGGAAAGCAGACTATTATTTAAATGGTGGCCGATTAGGAAAAGGGGAGATGCAGCGAGACCTGGGTGTCATGGTACACCAGTCATTGAAAGTAGGCATGCAGGTGCAGCAGGCAGTGAAAAAAGCGAATGGTATGTTAGCTTTCATAGCAAAAGGATTTGAGTACAGGAGCAGGGAGGTTCTACTTCAGTTGTACAGGGTCTTGGTGAGACCACACCTGGAGTATTGCGTACAGTTTTGGTCTCCAAATCTGAGGAAGGACATTATTGCCATAGAGGGAGTGCAGAGAAGGCTCACCAGACTGATTCCTGGGATGTCAGGACTGTCTTATGAAGAAAGACTGGATAGACTCGGTTTATACTCTCTGGAATTTAGGAGATTGAGAGGGGATCTTATAGAAACTTACAAAATTCTTAAGGGGTTGGACAGGCTAGATGCAGGAAGATTGTTCCCGATGTTGGGGAAGTCCAGGACAAGGGGTCACAGCTTAAGGATAAGGGGGAAATCCTTTAAGACCGAGATGAGAAAGACTTTTTTCACACAGAGAGTGGTGAGTCTCTGGAACTCTCTGCCACAGAGGGTAGTTGAGGCCAGTTCATTGGCTATATTTAAGAGTGAGTTGGATGTGGCCCTTGTGGCTAAGGGGATCAGAGGGTATGGAGAGAAGGCAGGTACGGGATACTGAGTTGGATGATCAGCCATGATCATATTGAATGGCGGTGCAGGCTCGAAGGGCTGAATGGCCTACTCCTGCACCTAATTTCTATGTTTCTATGTTTCTATCTCTGGAGAGAAGGAATGGGTCATGTTTCGGTTGGAGACCCATGTTCAGACTGAGTCTCAGGGGAGAGGGAAATGCGTTTAGTTTTCCTTTATTTAATTTAACTTAATTTAACTTAGGTTAGATAATCTAGTTCAGTTTAGTTTAATTTAGTTTAGTTTAATTTAGTTTAATTTGATTAATTGAGTTTAGTTTAATTTAGTTCAGTTTAAATTAAATTAGTTTAGTTTATTGTCACGTGTACCGAGGTACATTGAAAAGCTTTTTTGTTGCGTGCTAACCAGCCAGCGGAAAGAATATACACAATTACAATCGAGCCGTCCACAGTGTACAGATACAGGATGAAGGGAATAACGTTTAGTGCAAGGTAAAATCCGATTAAAGATAGACTGAGGGTCTCCAATGGGGTAGATGGGAGGTCAGTACTGCTCTCTAGTTGGTGAGAGGACGGTTCAGTTGCCTGATAACAGCCGGGAAGATGAAGTCCAGTAAAGTTGGATTAAAGATTGGAATTTAGTAGATTCTATCTCCACAGATTATGAACCCCTAGATGTGTTACATGCCTTTCTCCAAGTTAAATTAAAATCATCTTGTAGTGAGGAGGGAGTGCCGCACTGAGGGAAGGAGGGAGGGAGGGGTGGTGTGGAGGGTGGGTGGGAGGGTGGGGTGGAGGGAGGAAGGGAGGGAGGGAGGGCAGGAGGGAGGTAGGGGCGCTGAGGAGGGAGCTCCGCACTGTGGGAGCGAGGGAAGGTTTAGGTCCTTGAATCATTTGTTATTAACTAAACTACTTCCTCCTTTTCTCCCCTCCTCCGCTGTCTGTGGGGACGAATGCAGTGAGTAACAACTGTTTCTGTACCAGCCTCGAAAATTAGCAGTTAGATTCACACTTACCAGTTGTCAAACTTACCCGGCCCCTACACCCCCCTCTCCCCGTCTCTGTAACTCCCTCCTCTCCCCACTGACCACCTACACCCCTCCCTGTCTCTGTAATCCCCTCCCCTCTGGCCTCTACACCCCTCCCTGTCTCTGTTACCCCCTCACCTCGGGATCCTACTCAAACACCTGAGCGATGAAGGCCAATGTGCCAAAAGCCTTCTTAACCACCATGTCTACCTGTGACGCCACTTTCAGGGAACTCTGTACCTGTACTCCTTGATCCCTCTGCTCTACAACACTAGCCAGAACCCTACCATTCACTGTGTATGTCCTGCCCATGTTAAATTTCCCAAAATAAAACACTGTAGCGAGTCCAAACTTCGAGGTCAAACAGTGACTATTTGGTGAGATAAGTTTGACATACATGTGCGTTGGGACGCTCTAACATATTGACTCATTGCTGCTGCTGCTGAGCGAGGGTGTTGACGAGCTCAGCTGTCTGTAGACTGGTGATCTCAAGGTAAGATCTGTTGATGCAGCAGGACACTCCCCTTAACCCATGATGTCACGTGACAGTTGTTGTAACCACTGACGAGGGCTCAACTGTAAGAGGTCTGACCATCAGGTGACGCCCCGGAAGCGAAGGAATGAAAACGAGCAGGCCAACGAAACGCGGCAACCAAAACTCGTCAACTCAAGGCAAAAAGGGATAGAGCGCGCTCACCTTCTCCTGGAAGGTGCGCAAACATGGTCGATGGCGGCTCCTGCTGTGGGTCAGGGGCACCCCGGCTGTGGGTCGGGACGGTGGGGCCCGCGGGCACACTCGATCATCCCGGCCGTATGCCGAGGGGTGTAAGGAGAGCAATGCAAAAGCCGCAGGATGGACGAGACACAGTCACAACTCATCCACCAGCAGGGGATCGTGACCCGAGAAATACGGCACCCAGCAACGGCTGGGAGACGTTGGCAACAATGCAAACCAAAGAAAACACAACAAAGAAATAAGAATAAGATAGAGAAGATACAGGCTTCTACCCCGGCCCCAATATGAGCAGTTATCTGAGGTAAGGTGACAGCATCACTAGTAGCTGGCTTCTCCTTCTGTTCACTTTACTGTGAACTTCAGGTTTTATTGGTTGAAGACACTTGATATACGATGATTGTTGACATACCATCTAAGAGGATAGAGGGTGCAACCTCCAGTGAGCTCCTCCATTCTGCAGTTCACATTAAATATTCTGGAACATTGATATACATTCACTTTCTCCGCTTATCTGCACCATTATTTCATATTCACCATGTCACTGCTGATACCACTGCCCTCTTCTATGAAAGACCAATGCAAGAGTTTGTTCAGGACTGGACACTGCCTCCAAATACAGGCTGCAACAGAGAATATTGCTGCAACTCTCCCCTTCACTCTGGTTTCATCCCAGTTGGTGGCAGGGCCATTGAAATTCCCAATTATCAGCGCCTGGACATTTTTACACAGTTCATAAATTTACCAGCACATTTGTTCTTCATTCTTCCACTGATGTTGTCCAGCCTGCAGTACACATGTCATGTGATTGGCCATTTTGTGTTTCTCAATTCAACTACTATAGCCTCACTTTTCAATTTTATGGTACATTAGTCTAACATCGGTAGTGGGGGAAAATGCTAGAGTCAGTTATTAAAGCTGGGATAGCAGCACATTTGGAAAGTGGTGAAATCATTGGACAAAGTCAGCATGGATTTATGAAAGGTCAATCTTGTCTGACGAATCTTATAGAATTTTTCGAGGATGTAACTAGTAGAGTGGATAAGGGAGAACCTGTGGATGTGTTATATCTGGACTTTCAGAAGGCTTTCGACAAGGTCCCACATAAGAGATTAGCATTCAAACTTAAAGCATGGTATTGGGGGTTCAGTGTTGATGTGGATAGAGAACTGGCTGGCAGACAGGAAGCAAAGAGTAGGAGTAAACGGGTCATTTTCTGAATGGCAGGCAGTGACTAGTGGACTACCGCAAGGCTCAGTGCTGGGACCCCAGCTATTTACAATATATATTAATGATCTGGATGAGGGAATTGAATGCAACATCTCCAAGTTTGCGGATAACACAAAGCTGGGGGGCAGTGTTAGCTGTGAGGAGGATGCTAGGAGGCTGCAAGGTGACTTGGATAGGTTGGTTGAGCGGGCAAATGCATGGCAGATGCAGTATAATGTGGATAAATGTGAGATTATCCACTTTGGCGACAAAAACAGGAGGGTAGACTATTATCTGAATGGTGGCCAATTAGGAAAAGGGGAGGTGCAACGAGACCTGGATGTCATGGTACACCAGTCATTGAAAGTAGGCATGCAGGTGCAGCAGGCTGTGAAGAAAACGAATGGTATGTTGGCATTCATAGCAAAAGGATTTGAGTACAAGAGCAGGGAGGTTCTACTGCAGTTGTACAGGGCCTTGGTGAGGCCACACCTGGAGTATTGCATAGTTTTGGTCTCCTAATCTGAGGAAAGACGTTCTTGCCATAGAGGGAGTACAGATAAGGTTCACCAGACTGATTCCTGGGATGGCAGGACTCCCATATGAAGAAAGACTGGATAGACTCGGCATGTATTCGCTGGAATTTAGGAGATTGAGGGGGGATCTTAAAGAGACTTACAAAATTCTTAAGAGGTTGGACAGGCTAGATGCAGGAAGATTGTTCCCGATGTTGGGGAACTCCAGAACAAGGGGTCACAGTTTAAGGATAAGAGGGAAGTCTTTTAGGACCGAGATGAGAAGATTATTTTTCACACAGAGAGTGGTGAGTCTGTGGAATTCTCTGCCACAGAAGGTAGTTGAGGCCAGTTCATTGGCTATATTTAAGAGGGAGTTAGATGGGGCCCTTGTGGCTAAAGGGATCAGGGGGTATGGAGAGAAGGCAGGTACAGGATACTGAGTTGGATGATCAGCCATGATCATATTGAATGACGGTGCAGGCCCGAAGGGCCGAATGGCCTACTCCTGCACCTATTTTCTATGATTAGCCCTCCTCACATTATACCTTTAGTAAATTTGGCAGTAGCTCCTCCGATTATACTTCCATGTCCGGTGAAACCCGTATCTGGCAATGTTCAGTGGCTTCCCCTTTCAACACTGAAGCATGCGATACGATACGGTGGAACTTTATCAATCCCAGGAGGGAAATTGGTCTGCCAACACTCATAAAACACAACAAGATACATGAAATTAAAGTGACAAGTGCAAAGTCCAGGATTGAGCATGTGCAAAGTTTGGGGAGGTGGTGGGGGAATCGGAGTCAGTCTGCTATCGACAGAAGGAGGTGGAGTTGTACAGTTTGATAGCCACAGGGAAAAAGGATCTCCTGTGCCTTTCTGTGCTGCAACTTGGTTGAACAAGTCTGTTGCAGAAGGTGCTCCTCAGGTGACCAATGTGTCATGGAGGGGATGAGTTGTATTGTCCCAGATGCTCCACAGGTTGACGAGCATCCTCCCCTCCAAGACCACCTCCAATGAATCCAACTCCACTCCCAGGACAGAGCCAGACTTCCTGATGAGCTTGTTGATTCTATCCAGGTAAACTCCAATATACATGTACTCCTTGGTAAACTGCACATCCAGGGGACAGGGAAGAGGGGTGTTCCTCTCCTCCTAAAGTCCACCACTAGCTCCTTAGTCTTGTCGGTGTTCAGCTGTTCCGCCACACACCCCCCCCCCCCCCCCCATTACCAACTTTCATCTTCCAGTTGCCAAACCTCTTTTCCAGCTTTCCAATCAGTCTGTAGGTCCTCATCCAAAACATTGTCTGTTCATTCGCTCCACAGATGCTGCCTGACCCACTGAGTTTTTCAAGTACGTTGCTTTTTTGTTCAAACTTCCAGCATCTGCATTTTTTCCGTCTCCACCTTCTTTATCACCCTGTCTACCTGTATCATCACTTTATTGGAACGATGTACTTGTATCCCTCAGTCTCTCTGTGTAAGTCCTGCCCTGGTTTGTCTTACCAAAATACAACATCTCACATTTCCCTGCGGTAAACTCTACCTGCCTTTCCTTAGATCATTGGAGCAGTTGATAAAGTCCCAGCCTATTCAACCCCTCCCTATAGCTCAGACCCTCTAGTCCTGGCAATATCCTCATCAATCTCTGCACTCTTCCCAGCTTGACAACATCTTTCTTCCAACATGTTTTCCGATATCATGTGTGAAAGAGAGAAAGTTGTTGGCTGAAGGGAAATAATGAGGGAGGAGTGGGACTAATGGGGTTCTGGCACTAGCAGCTGGCATGATCCAGATGGGCCCATTGGTCTCCACTGGTCTCCTTATAAACATAACTAGTCCAAGTGGGACCCGTTGGGTCCCGTCCCCTCAACATGCAGTTGTGGGTGGGGGGGGGGGGGGGGGGGCGGCCTCTGATGTCACACACATACACACACACACTAACTACCCCCCCCCACACACATACTATCTGCCCCCTTGATATTATATTCATATTATATTCATATTAATTAATGTTTAATTAAGAGAGAGACAGAAGGAACTGCAGATGCTGGTTTACAAAAAAAAACACAAGGTGTTGCAACTCAGTGGGTCAAACAGCATCTCTGGAAGAAGTGGATAAGTGACATTTTGGATCAAGAGCCTTCTTCAGATTTAATTAGTTAGTTAGATTTAAATCCCACAGATGCCTTTGAGGGATTTGAACACCTCTCTCTGGGTCCCTGCACTATCAAGCACATAGTTTACTGATCAGGAACATTGACCTGTGGATTAAATCTGACAACTCCAATTTGGAAAAATGAACAATATTAAAATGTTGTAGCAAATTAGTGGCTTTGGCACAAAGTGACCATTGGACACTTGGAATCATCAGTGTCAAAGGTGGATGGTGCTGCAAGGTTTGTAGTATAAGAGATCAATTCCCCTTCTGCTTGCTTCCATTCACATTCTGGAAACTGGTCTATGGTTCTCTTCAAACTGATTTACCATTGTTTGTTTTATAATCATGACACAAATCCAAATTTAAGTCTGCAGACTGTTCATCTAAATATATTAAACCTTGGAGCTTTGTCTAACAGCAGTCAGGTTCTGGAACCTTTACAAATGTGGTGTTGATGTCAAATATATTGTAATGGAGCAGGTCAATGAATTAAATTCATTAAAAAACTGACCTTTTTGTCCTGGGCCTGCTCCACTGTCAGTGTGAGGCCAAACGCAAATTGGAGGAACAGCACCTTTTATTTTTCTTGGGCAGCTTACAACCCAGGATTTGAACGTTGATTTCTTTACTTTCAAGTAATGCTTTAATTCGCTCCTTTTCCCCCATCCCCCGCCCTATCCACTCACGCATAGCCCCCAACTGCGCAGGCGTGCATACAGAAGGAGGGGGAGGGGTAGAGAGGGAGAAGGTGAGGGGGATAGAGAGAGAGAGAGGGTAGAGGGAGGGGGATAGAGAGGGAGAGGGCAGAGAGGGAGAGGGGCAGAGAGGGAGGGGGTAGAGAGGGAGAGGGTGAGGCGGTAGAGTGGGAGGTGAGTGGGGTAGAAAGGGAGGGGGTAGTGAGGATGAGGGGTTAGAGAGGGAGGGTAGAGATCGGGGAGGGTGGTAGAGAGGGAGAGGGACAGAGTGGGAGGGTGGTTAGAAAGTTGGGGGTAAAGTAGGGGAGGGGGGTAGAGGGGGAGGGAGGGTATAGAGGAAGGGGCGTGAGAGGGAGTGTAGACGTTTGAACAACTTTCCATAGCCCCTCTTCTCTGTCAATCCCTCCACTCTCCCTCCTCAACCGTCCAGGATGTTTTTCCTCTCCTCCACTCCCTCAATCCCTCCCTCACCTCTTCGAGTGGAGCGGATGGAACTGGACTTACCGGGTCTGAGCCGACCGGGGTCGAGCGGAGCAGAGCATGCGGTGTCGAACGGTTCCCAGTGGGGCCGAGCGGGTTGGAGTGCTGGAGTTCCCCTCGTAGGGTGGTAGAGAAAGAGAGAGAGGGAGGTGGAGGGGTAGAGATGGAGAGAGCGAGGGATCCCAGCGGGGCCGAGCGGGTTCGGAGTGCCCCTCGCGCATGGAACATGCATGTGGATTGTGAGGTCATTTTTTTCTTCAAAATGGGTGAGGTTGAAGAACTTTAATTTTTTTAAACTATTTTTAAACATTAGTAACTTGGGAAAAAGAAGTTGAAATGCGATGGGAAGATATTTATCGCGTCCGCGGGGTAAATGTCAGTAGCATGTGTGAAAATGGGAAGGCTGTGGCCTCGCGTTTGCAAGAAGATAGGAATTAAGGAGATTCACAGAAATCTGACACAACCTTGGCCCACACAAAAACAAAGGGAAGAGTTTTACTATTATAGACAATAGATGCAGGAGTAGGCCATTCAGCCCTTCGAGCCACCACCGCCATTCAATGTGATCATCCCCAATCAGTACCCCATTCCTGCCTTCTCCCCATATCCCCTGACTCTGCTATTTTTAAGAGCCCTATCTAGCTCCCTCTTGAAAGCATCCAGAGAATCTGCCTCCACCGCCCTCTGAGACAGAGAATTCCACAGACTCACCACTCTCCGTGAGAAAAAGTGTTTCCTCGTCTCCGTTCTTACTCCTTATTCTTAAACTGTGGCCCCTGGTTCTGGACTCCCCCAACATCAGGAACAAGTTTCCTGCCTCTAGCATGTCCAAACCCTTAACAATCTTATATGTTTCACTTTGATCCCCTCTCATCCTTCTAAACTTCAGAGTGTACGTCCAGCTGCTCCATTCTCTCAGCATATGACAGTCCTGCCATCCCGGGAATTAACCTTGTAAACCTACGCTGCACTCCCTCAATAGCAACAATGTCCTTCCTCAAATTAGGGGACCAAAACTGCACACAATACTCCTGGTGTGGTCTCACTAGGGCTCTGTACAACTGCAGAAGGACCTCTTTGCTCCTATATTCAAGTCCTCTTGTTATAAAGGCTGACATACCCATTATTGGCTTTCTTCACTGCCTGCTGCATTTCCCCTTTTCCCAACACAACACCACTTAGATAGTAATCTGCCTTCCTGTTTTTGCTACCATAATGGATAACCTCACATTTATCCACATTAAACTTCATCTGCCATGCATCTGCCCACTCCCCCAACCTGTCCAAGTCATCCTGCATACTCATAGCATCCTCCTCACAATTCACACTGCCACCCAGCTTTGTGGCATCTGCAAATTTGCTAATATTACTTTGAATCCCTTCATCCAAATCATTGATGTATATTGTAAATAGCTGCGGTCCCAGCACCGAGCCTTGCGGTACCCCACTAGTCACTGCCTGCCATTCTGAAAGGGACCAGTTAATCCCTACTCTTTGTTTCCTGTCTGCCAACCACTTCTCTATCCATGTCAGCACTCTACCCCCAATACCATGTGCCCTAATTTTGCACACGAATCTCCTATGTGGGACCTTATCAAATGCTTTCTGAAAGTCCAGCTACACTACATCCACTGGCACTCCTTTGTTCATTTTCCTAGTTACATCTTCAAGAAAGTATAGAATATTAGTCAAACAAGATTTCCCCTTCATAAATCCATGCTGACTCAGACCGATCCTGTTACTGCTATCCAAATGTTTGGCTATCTCATCTTTTATAATTGACTCCAACATCTTCCTCACCACCGATGTCAGGCTAACTGGTCTATAATTCCCTGTTTTCTCTCTCCCACCATTCTTAAAAAGTGGGATAACATTAGCTACCCTCCAATCCACAGGAACTGATCCTGAATTTATAGAACATTGGAAAATAATCACCAATGCATCCACGATTTCTAGAGCCACTTCTTTAAGTACCCTGGGATGCAGACCATAAAGGCCCTGGGGATTTATCAGCCTTCAGTCCCATCAGTCTATCCAACACCATTTCCTGCCTAATGTGGATTTCCTTCAGTTCCTCCATCACCCCAGATCCTCTGGCCACTAGTATATCAGGAAGATTGTTTGTGCCCTCCTTAGTGAAGACAGATCCAAAGTACCTGATCATCTGCCATTTCCTTGTTCCCCATAATAAACTCACCTCTTTCAGTCTTCAAGAGTCCAACTTTGGTCTTAACTATTTTTTTCCTCTTCACATACCTAAAGAAGCTTTTACTATGCTGCTTTATATTCTTGGCTAGCTTACCTTAGTACCTCATCTTTTATCCCCGTATTGTCTTTTTGGTTATCTTCTGTTGTTCTTTAAACATTACCCAATCCTCTTGCTTTCCACTCATCTTTGCTACGTTGTACTTCTTTGTTTTACGTTTTATACTGTCCCTGACATCCCTTGTCAGCCATGGTCGTCTCCCCTTGGAATCTTCCCCTTGGAATATTTCTTCCTCCTAGGAATGAACTGATCCTGCACCTTCTGTATTATTTCTAGAAATACCTGCCATTTTTGTTCCACTGTCATCCCTGCTAGTGTATCTTTCCAGTCAACTTTGGCCAGCTCCTCCCTCATGGCCACATATTCCCCTTTATTCAACTGCAACACTGACACTTCTGATCTACCCTTCTCCCTCTCCAATTGTAGATTAAACCTGACCATGTCATGGTCACTGCCTCCTAATGGCTCATTGACCTCGAGGTCCTTTATCAAATCCGGTTCATTACATAACACTAAATCCAGAATTGCCTTCTCCCTGGTAGGCTCCAATACAAGATGTCTAAGAATCCATCACAAATGCACTCTGCAAAGTCCCTTTCTTGGGGTCCAGTACCAACCTGATTTTCCAAGTCTACTTGCATTGAAATCTCCCATAACAACCACAGCATTACTTTTGCTGCATGCCCATTTTAACTCTTGATTCAACTTGCGCCCTATGTCCAGGCTACTATTTGAGGGCATGTCAATTAGTCCCATTTGGGTCTGTTTACCCTTATAATTCCTTACTTCTATCCATACTGACTCCACACCTCCTGTTTCAATGTCATTCAAGGGACTGAATTTCATTCCTCACCAAGAGGGAAATCCCACCCCTTCTGCCCACCAGTCTGTCTTTTTGATAGGAGGTATACCCTTGAATATTCAGTTCCCAGCCCTGGCCCTCTTGCAGCCATGTTTCAGTAATCCCCAGAACATAATACTTGCCCGTTTCTAACTGAGCCTCAAGCTCGTCCACTTAATTCCTGATACTTCACGCATTCATTTACAGCACTTTGACCTCCGTATTCACTCCCCCCCTCGCACCGCTCACAATTAGCCCTGACCTTACTCTGTTGTCCATTCACGAGCTTTCCTTCCCATTAATTCGAGAATCTTTTGTAATATTTCCTGTAGTCAATTCCCCTTCAACTCCATCTTTATACTCCCAGTTTGTCAATCCCCCCCCCTGCTATTTAGTTTAAACCCACACGTGTAACCCTAGCAAACCTGCCTACCAGAATGTCGGTCCCCCACCAATTAAGGTGTAACCCGTACCTTTTGTAAAGGTCACCCCTACCCCAGAAGAGATCCCAGTGGTCTATAAATCTAAATCCTTGCTCCCTGCTCCAGCCCATCAGTCACACATTCAGATCACCTATCTCCTTGTTCCTGTCCTTGCTAGCATGAGGTACTGGAAGCAATCCAGAAATAACCACCCTAGAAGTCCGGCATTAGAGTCGTGACCTCTCCCTCCCCCATCTTGTAGAGACTGAGCCACGCCCACATGTCCGGGCTTTATAGTCCATCCCCCCTCCCACCAAAAGGGGCATGGCCTTCATGGCATAATTGACAGCAGAGATAATATCAACATTTTTTAAATACTAATAACTATTTTATGTTTCATTGATGGGAACAATCTTTGGCACTTGATGAGCGGAGGGAGACTCTCAGTAAGATGGCCAAAAATCAAGCCACACGTGGTAGTGTTTTTTCCAAAATCAATGTAAAGTGCAAACAGGAAGTGGTCAAGATTCAACTTTTAATTATATATAGAAGGCAAGGCAGCTTCAATTAGGCAAGGCAGCTTCAATTAGGCAAGGCAGCTTTCGCACTTTCAAACCAGAGGCAATGCAGCTTTAGCACTTTCAAACCAAAGGCTACACAGCTTTAGCACTTTCAAGCCAAAGGCTACACAGCTTCAGCACTTTCAAACCAAAGGCAACACAGTTTTAGCACTTTCAAACCAAACAACACCGCTTTAGCACTTTCAAACTACATTTTCAAACCGCATTAAGGGCACTGACATGTCAGTAAAACCACTCAGTTTAGTAGACGTGTGTTCAGTGTTATTCACAGCTCAGACTGAGAATTGCGACCTCTCGCTCCCCTATCTTGCAGAGAACTGAGGCTACTCCACAGTTCCGGGTCTTACAGTCCCTCAGGAGAGAGAATCTCAACATTTTTTAACCAAAAATAACTTTTATTTTTAATCGTTGGGAAAAATCTTCATGTCCTGCGCAGTGGTGGGGAACTGAGTAAGATAGCCAGAAATCACAGCCATAAGTGGGAGCATTTTTTATAAAATCAATATAGAGAACAACAGGAAGTGGTCAAGATGAGACTTTTATTAATATAGATATATGCAAGACCATGTGGGCTCCGGGGGGGGGGGGGGGGGGGGGGGGGGTGCACGGCATCACGGGGGAGGACTGGTCCCAGAATGGCAATATTCCACCACTCACCCATAGGTCCCAATACTCACCACTCCCTAGAGAGGGAGGGGGGGGTAGAGAGGGAAGGTGGTAGAGAGGGAAGGGTGGGACGGGTAGAGTGGAAGTGCGATGGGGTGGAGAGGGAGGGGGAGAGTAGAGATGGAGAGTAGAGGGAGCGGGAGAGTGGTAGAGAGGGAGAGGAGCAGAGAGGGAGAGGGGCAGAGAGGGACGGGGTAGAGACCCTACCCCATCTCCCTCCTCATTTCCCTCAACCTCGTCTCCTCATTCCCATTCCCTGCCCCAGGACCTATCCAGGTCATAGAGTAGCGCGAGGGCCTGGCACTCATCCTGGTTCTCATACTCGACCCGGTTCTCATACTCGACCCGGCCCTGGTTGTAGACACAGGCTCGTCCTTGGTTCCAGCAGCAGCCGTAAGCTCAGCCGCCGCCTGGGCTCCAGTCTAGGCCCAGGCTCGTCCTTGGTTCCAACGGCAGCCTCCAGCCATCAGCTCGGCCACCGCCTGCGCTCCAGAGCAGGTTCCGACTTCACCATCCATGACCTTGGACCAAGACTTTGTTCCAACGGCGGCTACTTTATTGGCCCCAGTCACGGCCCCATCCCAAGCCCCGAGCTCGGTTCTCACTCCAGCTCGAGCACCGGGCTCGGTTCCAGCCTGGGCCCACGGCTCCACCCTCGCCACCAGATATCGTGCGGCGGCAGCCGCCGCATGAGTGGCCCTCCCTCCCGGAGAGTCCCGTTCTGCCTTGCGAGTCCATTGCGACGTCACTCAGGCTTTTTTTTCCAAAACGGGTGTTTTCGGGCTGTTTTTAAAACTTTAAAGGATTAAAAAGGTCGGAAATATAGGTGGGAACATGACGGGAAGATGTTTATCATCTTGAGGGGAAAAATGCGAGTAGAATGTTTGAAAATGGGAAGGCTGCAGCCTATCGTTTGTAAGGAAATGAGAATCAAGCAGATAATGCCTAGATGACACACACCTACACATACATACAGAAACAAGACGAGAGAGAGATGGAAGAGCAGTGAATGCGCGATGGATGAATCGTTCGTATGTTCATTTGGGTAACCTTTCTACTGGTTAGAGGGTATAATTTGTAATGCTTGGTGATCCAAGGATGAAGTTCTTCCACAGAGGGAGTAGTGAATGTGCAGCCAGAGAGGTTGGTAGAATCAGAACCAATCACGGCATTGAGACAGGTAAGTGAAGAGGCAAGGCACAGAAGGATAGGCATTTGTGATTAATGCAGATGGGCAAAAGACTGGAATGAAATATTACATGATTATACTGAACATAAACTAAAACATTGATGTTGTGGCTCAAGGGCCGGTCTCTTTGCTTTGTGACTCTTTGCCCTATGACTCTAAATCGGAGGCTGCTGGTACTGAAGACAGACACAAAAAGCTGGAGTAACTCAGCAAGGCAGGCACCATCTCTGGAGAAGAGGAATGGGTGAAGTTTCGCGTCCACACCCTTTTTCAGACGGTATGGGTGAAGTTTCGGGTCAAGACCCTACTTCAGACTAGGTGCTGTATCAGGTCGAGACACTTCTTCAGATGCCCTGGGTTGTTGGATGTGGCTGGGGGATCCAGTTTGAGTGAACTCAGTCTTACTTTAACACTGATCATCATCCTGTGCCTCATCCACAGACTCCACAGCCAGTGATCTGTGTGTAACTCACACCATGCTGAATCAGCCCTAGAGGAGCTCGGGTTGTCATGGAACTCGCAGTGGCCGATGGATGGATGATGGAAATCTGGAAGAATGGTGTTACAGATTTAGCAGGTAAACCGAGGTCATAACTACTCTCAGTGAGGGAGAATGTGACGCAGTTAGTGCTGATGTTTGCAACTCCGAGGATCCCAGTTCAATCCTGCCCTCGGGTGCTATCTGTGTGGAATTTGCATAGTCTTTCCTGGGCAGGTTTCCCCCTGGTGCTTCTGCATCCCAAATATGTGCTGGTCAATGAACTGGTCCTAAGAACACCCACCCGTGGAGGCAAGTGGCAAAATAATCAATGCAGGGTTCACGGGCGTGTGAGAGGGAATAGGTTGTTGTGCTACAGGAAAATTAGGAGAGGGGCAGAGGCCTGAGGAGTCACTTTCCTGAGGGCCAGTATGATCGTGATGGGCCGAATAGCAACCTACTGTTCTATATCAAGTAACTGAAAGAGAATAAGGTGTGTTAGATTGATAGTATCAGCCCTCACTATGGGATGGGGAATGGAATATAAGGAAAGGAAACTCCCACATTCTGTAGGAAGGAAAGAGAGATTTTGGAATGGTCAAAAAAGGGTTTCCTGTAATTGGACCTTAATTGGACGGTGCGATGGTCTAGACCCCAGTCGCTAATCTTTCCCTCAGTCGGGGGCTGACTCTCTGCTTGTTTCAGTTACGACAATGAAGATTCCCGAGAGCGTAGCTCCATTCCATCGCTGCTCTGGATAGAGTCCAGGCTGGTTAAATGGTAGTTGTACAAGAATGTACAACTGAAGCACTCTTACTTTAACAAAGGTCAGAGTGATGATACAGATCTCTACAGCACGACAAATAAAATAGAAAATAAAAAATAAGATGAATTAATAACCGTAACACTAGATAACTATAACAGTGCAACTAAAGAGACAGTCGATGGAAGATCATGGTTGCTGAGGTTAGCATTGTGAAGTGTTCAAGAGCCTGATAGTTGCTGGGAAGAAACTGTGCTTTCAATTTTCAATATATATTTTCAATGTTTGTCTCTCTAAATATGTGTGAAAGTTGAAGACTGGCTGAGGGTGACCACTGAAACTCGGCAGAACCTGGCTCATGACAACCTGCCCCCACTGCCTTACCAGTGCACCAATCTGAGCCCCCTACCCCTGCTACCCCTGATTTGTCACAGCCCATTGGGCTGACGGCTCCTTTCAAGTTGCATTGTGAGTAAAAGTTCCCCCAGGCCAGTGCGGCTCCACACCCCCCATCCATCCCCCTGTCCTTCCCACTCCTGCATCCTGTACCCCTTCCCCCATATCCCCTCCTGCGTTGGACACCCCAACCAGTCCCCCCGCCCCCCACCTGGCCTTTTCTTGCCACTCCTGCCACCCTAGCCCAAAGTGTAAACCATCCATGGTTGACCTGCTTGACCTGCTGAGTTACTCCACCACTTTGTGTTTTTTTTTGTGAACCAACATCTGCACTTCCTTGTATCTTGGACAACACATTATTGATCAACTGTTCGTGGAAATATAATTCTTCAGCAATTGGTTGCTGGACCTCCCACATTACAACAGTGACCAAACTCCTTGTGCAGTTCACTAACATGCTCCAGTGCAGCCATAGAGTTTCACTGGTGCTATATAAATGCAATATTTACTGTATCAGACCAATATATCTGCCACATCAATTTAGCAGATGATGGACGGTAATGGAGCAATGTTTTGAAATGAAGAGTGTCTGAGGCTTTTATTTAGGGTGGCCTATCTGCGCTTGGAGAATAAAACTGAGGATTTTCTGCTCCAAGAATGGTGGAAGTGCAGCTGGGTTTAACAGAGGCTGTGTGACGGCAAGTGGAAATTACACTAAAACCAGTGCTATTGACGAGCTCCCAGCACCCACAGACCTGCTGAGATTGCAGAGATTCCTTGGCATGGTTAACTATTTGAGCAAATTCATTCTGGGTTTCAGCGAAATATCAGCCCCATTGCGCCAACTTACACACAAAGACACTGCTTGGACTTGGCACGAGCAACAACAGAAAGAGTTCAACACTTTTAAGCAGCAGATGGCCAGTGCTTCTACTCTGGCTTACTTTCATCCTAAACTACCAGTTACACTGACTTGTGATGCCTCACAACATGGACTAGACACAACAGTGACACCATAAGGTGGTGCCAAAGATTCAAGAAGAAGGAATATAAAGAAAAGATGGATTTCTTAAAAGAGAAGGGAATCTGTTTGGGATGCTTGAAAGGAGTGGGTTAGTCATTACATTACAAGTATGGAAATATCTAGGCTGAATGAAACTCATTTTATACCAATATCTGAAGTGTTTACACATGAGACCATGCCTTACATGATTATGCCAAAATGGTACCAACAAACCAACTGAATCAACGTGATCGAGAGCTATGATTGAACGGGTCCAAGATATCTTGAAATGGGAGGGAGAGGAGCCTGTGGTACATATAGGTGCCAATGACATAGGTAGAAAAAAGAGGCACCGCAAAGGTAACAATCTCAGGATTACTGCCTGTGCCACGCGCGGATAATTGCGTGGCTAAAGGACTGGTGCAGAGCACAGAGATTCAAGTTTCTGGATCATTGGGACCTCTTTTGGGGAAGGTGTGACCTGTACAAAACGGACGGGTTGCACTTGAACCCGAGGGGAATCAATATCCTGGTGGGGAGATTGCAAAGGCTACGGGAGATAGAGAAGGCAAGTATGTGAGGCAGGAGGCAGAGAAGCGAAACAGTCAGACGCAACACGTAGGGAGGAAAGAAGAAAAAAATAACAAACGGAAAATAAGAAGTGGAGGGTTTCTTAAATGTGTGAGCAGAGAGACAGAGGGGTGTAAAATGAGGATAGGAGCAATAGGTAGCGAGGTGAAAAGTGGCAGGAAAACAAATCCAGGGCAAAAATCTAAAAGGGCCACTTTTCAACATAATTGTAAAAGGGCCAAGAGTGTTGTAAAAACAAGCCTGAAGGCTTTGTGTCTCAATGTGAGGAGCATTCGTAATAAGGTGGATGAGTTGAATGTGCAGATAGCTATTAATAATTATGATATAGTTGGGATCACGGAGACATGGCTCCAGGGTGACCAAGCTGGGAGCTGAACATCCAGGGATATTCAATATTCAGAAGGATAGAAAAGACAGAGAGGAAAAGGATGCTGGTTAGAGAGGAGATTAACGCAATAGAAAGGAATGACATTAGGAGGATGTGGAATCTATATGGGTGGAGCTGCGAAACACTAAGGAGCCAAAAACGCTAGTGGGTGTTGTGTACAGGCCACCTAACAGTAGCATTGGAGTTGGGGATGGCATCAAACAGGAAATTAGAAATGCGTGCAACAAAGGTAAAACCGTTATAATGGGTGACTTCAATCTACATATAGATTGGGTGAATCAAATTGGCAGGGGTGCTGAGGAAGAGGATTTCTTGGAATGTATGCGGATAGTTTTCTAAACCAACATGTGGAGGAACCAACGAGAGAGCAGGCTATTCTAGACTGGATATTGAGTAATGAGGAAGGGTTAGTTAGCAGCCTTGTTGCACGTGACCCCTTGGGCAAAGTGACCAAAGAGATAGAGAGTGACATTGTTAATTCAGAAACACGGGTCCTGAACTTAAAGAAAGGTAACTTTGAGGGTATGAGACGTGAATTGGCCAAGATGGACTGGCAATTGATTCTTGAAGGGTTGACGGCGGATATGCAATGGAAGGCATTTAAAGACTGCATGGATGAACTACAACAATTGTTCATCCCAGTATGGCAAAAGAATAAATCAGGGAAGGTGGCGCATCCGTGGATATCGAGGGAAATCAGGGATAGTATCAAAGAAAAAGATGAAGCGTACAAATTATCCAGAAAAAGCAGCCTACCAGGGGACTGGGAGAAATTCAGAGACCAACAGAGGACGACAAATGGCTTAATTAGAAAAGGGAAAATGGAGTATGAAAGAAAACTGGCAGGAAACATTAAAATTGACTGCAAAAGTTTTTATCGATATGTGAAGCGCAAAAAGGTTAGTTAAAACAAATGTAGGTCCCTTGCAGTCAGAAATGGGTGAATTGATCATGGGGAACAAGGACATGGCAGACCAATTGAATAACAACTTTGGTTCTGTCTTCACTAAGGAAGACATAAATAATTTGCCAGAAATAGCAGGGGATCGCGGGTCAAATGAGATGGAGGAAAGGAGTGAAATCCAGGTTAGCCGTGTTGGGTAAATTGAATGGATTAAAGGCCGATAAATCCCCAGGGCCAGATAGGCTGCATCCCAGGGTACTTAAGGAAGTAGCCCCAGAAATAGCAGATGCCTTAGTGATAATTTTTCAAAACTCTTTAGATTCTGGAGTAGTTCCTGAGGATTGGAGGGTAGCTAATGTAACCCCCACTTTTTAAAAAAGGGAGGAGAGAGAAAACGGGGAATTACAGACCAGTTATCTAACATCGGTAGTGGGGAAACTGCTAGAGTCAATTATTAAAGATGGGATAGCAGCGCATTTGGAAAGTGGTCAACTCATTGGACAAAATCAGCATGGATTTACGAAGGGTAAATCATGTCTGACGAATCTCATTGAATTTTTTGAGGATGTAACTAGTAGAGTGGATAAGGGAGAAACAGTGGATGTGTTGTATCTGGACTTTCAGAAGGCTTTCGACAAGGTCCCACACTAGAGATTGATATACAAACTTAAAGCACATTGTATTGGTGGTTCAGTATTGATGTGGATAGAGAACTGGCTGGCAGACAGGAAGCAAAGAGTAGGAGTGAACGGGTCCTTTTCAGGATGGCAGACAGTGACTAGTGGGGTGCCGCAAGCTCAATGCTGGGACCCCAGCTATTTACAATTTACATTAATGATTTGGACGAGGGAATTAAATGCAACATCTCGAAGTTTGTGGATGACACGAAGCTGGAGGCAGTGTTAGCTGTGAGGAGGATGCTAGGAGGCTGCAGGATGCCTTGGATAGACTGGTGAGTGGCAAATGCATGGCAGATGCAGTAAAATGTGGATAAATGTGAGGTTATCCACTTTGGTGGCAAAAACAGGAAGGTCGACTATTATTTGAATGGTGACCGATTAGGAAAAGGGGAGATGCAGCGAGACCTGGGTGTCATGGTACACCAGTCATTGAAAGTATGCATGCAGGTGCAGCAGGCTGTGAAGAAAGTGAATGGTATGTTGGCATTCATAGAAAAAGGATTTGAGTACAAGAGCAGGGAGGTTCTACTTCAGTTGTACAGGGTCTTGTGAGGCCACACCTGGAGTATTGCGTACAGTTTTGGTCTCTAATCTGAGGAAAGACATTCTTGCCATAGAGGGAGTACAGAGAAGGTTCACCAGACTGATTCCTGGGATGGCACGACTTCCATATGAAGAAAGACTGGATAGACTTGGCTTGTACTCGCTGGAATTTAGAGGATTGAGGGGTGATCTCATAGAGACTTACAAAATTCTTAAGGGGTTGGACAGGCTAGATGCAGGAAGATTGTTCCCGATGTTGGAGAAGTCCAGGACAAGGGGTCACAGTTTAAGGATAAGGGGGAAGTCTTTTAGGACCGAAATGAGAAAATCGTTTTTCACACAGAGAGTGGTGAATCTGTGGAATTCTCTGCCACAGAAGGTAGTTGAGGCCAGTTCGTTGGCCATATTTAAGAGGGAGTTGGATGTGGCCCTTGTGGCTGAAGGGATCAGGGGGTATGGAGAGAAGGCAGGTACAGGATACTTAATTGGATGATCAGCCATGATCATATTGAATGGCGGTGCAGGCTCAAAGGGCCGAATGGCCTGCTCCTGCACCTAATTTCTATGTTTATTCCACACCATGGGATGTATCTATCAAAGAAAGGGACCTTGAGGTCTTTGACTGTGCTGCAGTCTTCAAAGGAACATCACTTAACTGTCAACTACTGCAAGGTCCAGACCTTACCAACTCACGCATCGGTCTTCTCATTAAATTCAGACAAGAACCAATTGCTTTGAGGCTGATATCAGAGTGATGTTTCATCAAGTCAAAGTATCAGAAAAACACATTGACTGCCTGCGATTCTTATGGTGGCTGGAAGGGGATGTACAACAAGATCTTGTTGAATACCGGATGAAGGTACATCTCTTTGGAGCAGTGTCATCACCAAGATGTGCAAACTTTGCATTAAAGAAGACCGCAGAGGACAATAAAGTTCACTTTCCATAAAAAGTGATATCCACTTTGAAGAATAATTTCTATGTGGATGATTGCTTAAAATCCATGTCTACTGAGCAGGAAGCTAATCAAATGGTAAAACATCTGACTTCCCTCTGCAATAAGGGAGGATTCACACTTTCCAAGTGGATCAGCAACAGCCGTATTGTAATCAAATCCATTCTACCAGATGATAGAGCAAAAGAGACCAGAGAGTTGGATTTGGACAAAGACAACGTGCCAATGGAAAGAGCATTGGGAGCTACTAATGTTTCACAAGGGAAATATGTTAACACAAAAGAAAATCCTGGGGATGAAGCTTCTAGAAGACTGACAGCAAACCACTTCTTAAGCTATAAGAGAGATGGATCAATGGACCAGAGTTTCTCTGTAAGCCAGACAGAGAATGGCCCAAAACTTGAGCTGGGATTTTAAATCTCTGCTAATGATCCGGAAATTAAACAAAAACCTAACAATAAATGTTATTGCTTAGTTTCATGCTATTAAAACTTTGGGCTTTTGTGTTTTGGACTATATACTGGGTATCATGACTGATGTTAAGGGTTTGGAGTGCACGGTACGACTTCAAAATAAAAACAATGTTTTAATAAGACCAATAACCAAGTTATGCTTGCTTCTAGAAGGCGAAGCAGAAGATGGCAGAATCACTGAAGAAGTCTGAATGCGGATACATAATGCATGCTATTTTCTTGTTTCTCATCTATGTTATGCCTTCATTGCTACCTTTTTGATGTTTATTAGTAATTGCCTCGTTATATACTCAGAACAATTAGGGGCCGGCATGTAGTGGCCATTTGCTTAATTTGGTATGTTATAAATTATGGCATTTGCCTTTAAATTTTGTCTGCCTGTGATTATGTGGGTGGGATTTATTATGTAGTCGGAGGCGTGTTTTCTGCTGGGATTCTTGGGCAGCAGCTTGTAGTTTTTTAGTTAGTTTGGAAGAAGCATTGTGGGATGGCATAGCTTTCGCCCATGGGTCAGAACTTTCCAACATGCGGAGCTATCTAACATTGGTCAGAGCTACATGCTGAAGTTTTATTGCATGTAAGATTAAAATGTACTGATCATGAAGTCTGGATGAATATCTTACTGTTTTATTTCGACAATAAAGAAACAATTAATCAAGAGACTGTGTGTTGAAGATTTATCTTTCTACGGCTTTGAATGTCTCGTGGAGAGCTACCATGCTTATTACGACGCTATCGCCTTACCCCGTGTCTTCTCCTAGTGGCTGGAGGGAGCAATTCCTTGAACAATATAATAATCTGCCACTATACTAGTTCCTGCCTAATAATGCTGTAATGTACCTTAACCCAATTTAATACTTTCCCCAAGGTCCAGACAGACCTATTCATAACTCTCTTAAAACTATGGAGCTGTGATCATTGTTACCAAAATGCTCTTTCACCGAAACACCAGGCAAGGCTCATAAAAGGGAAGTCAAACTGGACCGGATCTACACAGTAAATGATATAGAGTTCCCTGAAAGTGGAGTCACGAGTAGATAGGGTGATAAAAAGGTTTTCGGTTATGATGGGAATTAATAGGAATTCTCTGCCTCAGACGGCGGTGGAGGCCGGTTCCATGGATGCTTTCAAGAGAGTTAGGGCTGA
This sequence comes from Okamejei kenojei, assembly GCA_035221665.1. NCBI lineage: Eukaryota > Metazoa > Chordata > Chondrichthyes > Rajiformes > Rajidae > Okamejei > Okamejei kenojei. Next base: position 13,688 of record JAVHYY010000321.1, on the reverse strand, counting down.
ATGGCCTACTCCTGCACCTATTATCTATTGTCTATTGTTGTCCCTCTGTTCCATTATTCCAGATCCCCAGATGTCCACAGGTAAACAGACTCGGGGATCATCAACTGGAGAATCTACCCAGGAATCATCTTCGGTCCCAGTGAGAGACACATGCTCAGGTACCCAGGATCGAATCCAGGTCTCTGACGCTGTAAAGCAGCAAGTCTAATGCAGCGCCACCATGCTGCCCCCTGAAAGAGTGAGGGAGTTTAAGTGGTGAGTGGGGTGGATTGAAAGCGAAGGGTTATAACGTGGGGGTGGGTTTCACTGGTGATCAGTGAGGGTCAGACATGGCAGAGCAGCAGTTGAGGTGTTAAAGACACGACATGGTAAAACGGTGTAAAGAGTGAAAACGGTGAGACCAGTGGAATGTTCATTGGTACTTTGCAAAACTCATTGCCACAGAGGGCTGTGAAGGCCAAGTCAGTGGATATTTTTAAGGTAGAGATAGACATGTTTTTGATTAGATTGGGTTCTGGGGAGAAGGCAGGAAAATGGGATAAAGTGGCAGAGATCAGCCATGATTAAATGGCAGAGTAGACTTGATTGGCCTAATTCTGTAACTTGTGAACTATTGTCACGAGGTGTGAAATTCATGCTTCAGTTCAGTACACATATTATTGCACATCACATAGATACACCAAAGAGGTACACTAAAACAGTGAAATTAACCATGCCAAGTGTATTTGTTGGTCCCTACTGCCGTTCCACCGCTCCTTGCAGCTGCAGTCAATCCTCTCGCTCAATCTCTGTGAGCAGCACAAGACTCAGCAGCCCACTATCGCAATCTGTTTCTTGCTGCTGCAGCACCAGCTTGGGTATTTTCATGCCTTTGGTCCAGTGTACTTCTCTCCAGTTCCTGACTTCTGGGCAAGCAGTGACACTCTCATGGTTTTTTGAGCAAGGCCTGTGTAGTAGTCAGTGTTCCCTGGTCGGGGAAGTGGAGTGGACCGATGTATCAAAGGAGATGGTGATGGGAGATATGCTGATATCCACAGAGTCAGTCCCCAATTTGCCGTACACATCACGCAGTCTGATGACCTGTTGTGGTGTTGTCACACTCTCGTCTCTCTGTTCCGTTATTCCAGATCCCCAGCTGTCCACAGGTGAGCAGACCCAGGGATCATCGACTGGAGAATCCATCCGGGAATCATTTTTGGTCCCATTGGGAGACACATCCTCAGGTACCCAAGTCCCCTCGCACGTTATCTCCAGTCCCACCAGCCAGCTTTTGGAGAGGATGGTACTTCTGCAATGGACAACAATCCTCCTTGAATTGAGGATGGTTGAGGGAATGCACTCTGGAAATGCTGCCTGACCCGCTGAGTTACTGCAGCACTTTGTCTTTTCTTGTAAACCAGCATCTGTAGTTCATTGTGTCTCCACATGGGATTTAGTTTAGTGATGCAGCACAGAAACTTTGGGCTTGACAATTCTGCGCAGTCCAGCGATCAGCCCATACACAAGCACTATCCAACACACTAGGGACAATTTACAATTTTTACTGAAGCCAAATTAACCAACAAACGTGTATGTATTTCGAAAGAGGGTGGAAACCGGAGCTTGCTGGGAAAACCCATGGGGTCACTGGGATAACATGGAAACATAGAAAATAGGTGCAGGCGGAGGCCATTCTGCCCTTCGAGCCAGCACCGCCATTCGTTGTGATCATGGCTGATCGTCCCCAATCAAACCGTGCCCGCCTCCTCCCCATAATAACGTACCAACTGCATGCAGACAGCATCCACAGTCAGGATCGAAGCCAGGTCTCTGACACTGTAAGGCAGCAACTCTACCGCAGCAGCAATGTGCTGCCCCCTGAAAGAGTGAGGGGGTTTAATAGTAAGATTAAACGAGAACTTACCAAGTTCGACGGTTGATCTTTATTTTATGAGGAGTTGCGCGAGGGATTTCGTGAAGACCCCGCCAGCACGACATTCTTCAAAGCAGCGGTGTGGAATCACAGAACGCTCCATGACTGGAGATAGTAAGATTAATGACGTAGAACATACCAGTTGATCTTATGATAGAGGGTTGGGAGCGGAGGGCACGAAATCCCTCACCGCAACTCCTCATAAAATAAAGATCAACCGTCGAACTTGGTAAGTTCTCGTTTAATCTTACTATTTTATTTCGGAGTCACGTGAGTGACTTCGTGAAGATTTCAAAGCTCTGTGATTTCACACCCTGGACAATGTCCATGCTATCACACTGCCGCAATACTGATGGAGGAAGGTAGTTAATGCATTGCAGACTGAACAGGCTGAAAAATAATGCATATGTATTAACACAAATAATAATAAAGCAAAAAACCCCTAACTCGGAGACAAACATTCACGGAGCGGCTCCCAGCACGGCTTCCGCGAACGTTGCAGGGGCGACCAGCGGTTTGTTGTAGAACCGTTGGAAGGTTGCTTCACTGGCCCAGCCCGCGGTGGCGAGGATGTGGTCCATAGGCACCTCCATGTCTCTCGCCGCTGATGTGGATGCAGCCCTGGTAGAGTGAGATTTTTAAAAAGTTAGTATCTACTCCTGCTGCACCCAACACCGCCCTGAGCCACCTTGCGATAGTCTGCACAGTGGGTTATGCCCGAAATTCCAACTGCAGCCCATGAGCCCCAGGTTTGTGCTCCTTCAGTAGTCCTCTACAAAGAAAGTCACCTTTAGCAGGGTGGAGACCATGCATCGAGCCGCAGCTTCTGCAATGCCTGGACTCGTTGGGCTGTAGTCAGGGCCATCAGCATCACCACTTTGAGGGTGAGCTTTAAGTGATAACTCTGTCATAGACCAGCTCCTCAGTAGGGTCAGTACTATCCCTACGTCCCAGGAATGTTGTATCTGGGTCGTGGAGGGTTGGTGTTGTACACTCTCCTCATGAATTTTGACACCAGGTGGTTTGAGCCTATACCTATGTCTAGGTAAGAGGACAGTGCACTCCTGGCACTGTTGATGGCACTGTAGCTGAGGCCCTCACTGTAATGAAGGCCCGCTAGGAATTCCAGGACATCAGGGATCATAGCCGAGTTGTAGGTCGTGTTGGTACGGGAGCAGAATGCCTCCCACTGCCCTCCTGGTTGATGCTCGGCACGACGCTGAGATGAGGTCCATGGCTCGGGGTGATATGCCGACCTTGATAAGCGGCCTCTTTAGAACCTGCAGGCCAACATGTTTAGGTGACCATGGCACAGGTGACTTACCCCCGTAATGGGGTTAGCAATCAATTTGGGGTTTTTTACCAAACTGAATCCACGGACGTTTTCAAAGATTTGGAGGACCATCAGGTACCATGGCTGTGTAGGCCAGTCGGGTATGATCAAAATGCCTGTTGCAGAATCTAGTTGAATTTTCTACAATACACGACTGATGAGGCAGAATGGGGGAAATGCGTAGCAAAACCATTTCCCCCAATGGAGAGGAAAAGCATCCATTGTTACTGCCTCAGGGTCTGGGTCCCAAGGCACATACATTGGTATCTGATGGTTCAAACTGGACGCAAAGAGGTCTATATCTGGTGTGCCAAAGCTAGCTATAATTTCAGCAAAAATTTGGGGGTTCAACATCCACTCGATGTTATCATTGAACACTCGTGACCTGGTGTCTACCACTGTATTGAGCTTCCCTGGTAAATAGGTCGCTGTGATCCAAATATTTCTCTCAATGCACCAGTGCCAGATTGTGTTTGCCAATTCGTCACAAGATAATGACCTGATACCACCCATATGATTTATATAAGCCACCACCGTTTGTGTTATCTATTTGTAGAATGGACATGTAAATGCTGTGAGGTAGTGCAGTAAGCCCGCAGTCCATGGAAAGCCCCCAACATCTCCAGATAGTTTATCCCTTGTGTCTGGAGGAGGGTAGACTCGTGTGGGCCCCTTTTTCTGCCACCTCAACTGATCATGAGGTTTGCGTCAATGGTGAAACCCAGGTAGTCCATAACTTGAGAGGGGTTTAGTGTAGATTTGTCTGGATGGGTCCCAAACTCTAACGTCTCGAATAAAGATTTGGTCGCTGGAACTGCCAGCATTGCCAATTGGAGGGCCTGTCCCACGATAAGGATATCGTCCAAATATGCCATGACGATATGCTGTTGTCGGAGGAGTGCCAATATTGGTTTTACTAATTTGGTAAATAGTCTGGGCTGTGGTTAATCCAGTGGGTATGGCTTTGTATTGCCATAACTGTCCCTTCCAGACAAATTTTAGGAACTTCCTGTGAGATTCTATGATTCTATGTATAGTACGCATTTTTAAATCAATGCAAGCCATAAAGTACCCCGGGTAAAGCAGCTGCTTAGCTGTTCCAAAGGTTTCCATTTTGAAATGGGTATATTGTACAAAAGTAGAATAAATGTGTCTATGGTTATTGCATCCCAAGCACCATGAAATGCCCGCAGCCGTCCTCCTACTTGTGAGGTTACAATTGCTACGCCCTGAGATGAACCAGACCCCCTTACCTCCATGGTCAACAGCGGTTCTTGGTGTATGAGGAAGTGGAGGTGGATAGGTCCTTGATGGTCTATCCGGCTGGCGTGGTTTCCAGGTAGGATACGTCTGTTGTCGTTGGTATGGGTAAACTTTAGCTGGTGGTGGTTTCATAAGGCCAACGGTCTTGGCCTCCTCGTCCATGTCTTTGACTTTTTTCCCCCGAGATCATCCCCAAACAGCTGATGAGATGGCGGAGTGGTGGAGGTATGGCACAACCCTGCAAATTTCGGGTTGAGTGTCGGCCGGATGTAGCTCTTACGAAGGCAGTTAATTTCAAACTGCGCATTGCAGAGAAGTGCGAAGGCATCCTGCTGCTCGCGGGGCACATTATCCCCATCGAGGGTCCTGGCAAATGCTGTAATGCCCATCGATAGGAGTTTGAGGATTCGCTGTAGGCGGACATCCTGCATCTTGGTGGTAGTACTCAAATTCACCCAAAAGTGAGCATTCACCGTGGGCACACTTAAAGTAATGCAGTTGTCGGGCAGTTTGAATGCATCCATGGTGTCAGTGACTACCTGACCCAGAAGCTGGTGAGTGGTCAGATAGTCAATGGTTCCCACCAGTTTGGGGTGCAGCGGCTCCCCAGTGTGGGTAGCTGTGGCAAATTTTCCCACGACATCCAGCCTGAGATGAGTGGTGTTCCACAGGGGCCTGTGTTGAGTCCACTACTTTCCATGTTGTATGTTAACGATCGATCTAATAGAATTGATGGCATTGTGGACAGCTTTGCGGATAATATGAAGATAGGTGGAGGGGTTGGTAATATTGAGGAAGCAGAGACTCTGCAGAAGGACTTAGATAAGTTGACATATTCGGGAAAGAATTTGGCAGATGGAATACAGCACAGCAAAGTGTACAGTCATGCACTTTGGTAGAAGGAATAAACGTTTAGACTATTTTTGAAGTAGAGGATTAATAAATCTGAATTGGGTGTTGAGAATGGTGGTGCAGGATTCCCAACAAATTAACTTGCAGGTTAAATCGCTAGTAGGGAAGGTAAATGCGATGTTAGCATTCTTTTTGAGAGGACTAGTATTTGATTTGATTTAATTTAATGTCATTGTCTTCAATTAAGAGACAACAAAATTATCTTTCCCTTAATCATACCAAAAATAAAATAAAAAAAATAAAAATAAAAAAACCACAAAAACACAGAACACAGCAGTCCACAAAACAAAAATCCCCACAGCGGCACCAAAGTTCCCGACTGAGGGAAGGAACCAAAGTCCAGTCAACCTCCTCACTGATGTTCTCCAATGTTCACTCATGGTCGGGGCCTCCCGATCACCCCGTAGTCACCGCAACAGGCGATCCGATGTTCAAGCCCTCTCGCCGGGAATGATGGAACCCCGACGTCGAATGGGAGAACATCCTCAGTGGCCTGGACCTCTGAATCGGACACCTTCCACCGGAGCACACAGCTCCCGATGTCCACAGGCCACACTGGGCAGAGATTCACGCTGGCGTCTCCCAGCAAAGGGTCCCAGGACTCCGCAATGTTAAAGTCAGCGTCGCCCGCGTTGGGAGCTCCGCACCCACAGCTGGGGGGTGGGGGGGGGGGGCAAGGACGCGACTTGGATAATAGCCACATCCTCGCCAGGAAGTGACTGAAGGACGGTTTCCCCATTACCCTACCTGCATTCTAAACGTAGCGCTTCTTTGCCCTCTACATGAGCTGCGGCCCAGGTTCGTAAACTTTAATTCCCTTATAGGTGTTAGTTAACCCTTAATTTAAGTATTTATGCACTCTTTAAATTTGAACAATAGGGCACCTTCAATTTCAATATTAAATGGTATATCTTACTGTAGAAACAATTAAAATAAATCAACTGACAACTATGTTCCAATAAATTACCTTCACATTTATGCTATTAATTAACATTAAAAATATGTTGGTCAGGGAAATACAAAATAGAATATCAATAACCAAAAATATGGTGTTTTGCTGGTGTTTCTCACACAGATATTCAAACACCACTCAATAAATCAATCTTTTTATAGTACCTTTCAGTATTAATTACTATGTGGGCACACACTCACTCACACAAGCCGGCAACATGAAAACAAAACAAGAATAACCCCATGTTGCAGGCCTGGTCGAAGCTGTAGAGCGTCGCGGCCAAATACAGTTGATACCGACAAGTGCACAGTGCAGAAGCTCACAAGATGGCGGGTGAGTGGTGAGTTGCTGGCGAGTTGGCTGACCAGAGAGGACTCCACTCTCCCCGTAATCACAAAGTTCAGACAGCGACAGTCTTTATTAAAGTCTTAATCTTACCTCACCACAAGGAAAGATATTTAAGCTATTTACTGACCGAGTAGGACAGTCAAAACTTAGTTTTCTCAGTCGGTTCTTCACATGTCTCTCTCTCCTCCTGCCCCGGACTTCTTCTGTCCTTCTTCTCCTCACCAAAATCACCCACAATTTCTAAGCTCCCGCCCCAACCAATCACCACACAGAAAATGATCTAACTCATTAACAACAAATCAAATGCATTTAAATCCATCCACACAGGCTGCACGCTGGTCACCACACATGTTCACCAGGTACACTGCAGAAAAATATTTATATATTTATTTATTTAAAAAAATATATTTTTATTATAGAAACATAATAATAACAAAATACATTATTATGCAATGATGAAAATACATGATATTAATGATACATTCGTACTGTTAATAATATTTGTACTATCATTGATTACAAATTCTAAGACTATATATTCTATATAATTGAAAATACTTGGTATTAGTAATACATTCATAATATTAGTGATATATTCGTACTGTCGATAATACTTGTATTGTCATTGATTTTGAAATTTAAGACCATATTTTATAATAATTAAAAAATACATAATACTAGTAACACCTTCATAATACTAATTATATTTTCACACTGTTAATAATATTTGTATTATCATTGATCTCAAAATTAAAATTATATATTTTATATAATTGAAAATACATGATACTAATAATACTCTCATGATATTAGTAATATCCATATTCGTATTGATTTTAAAAACTTTAAGATTATGTGTTTCTATACATTTTTCTAATTTTTTATAAAAAGTATGAAAAAAATAGAGAAAAAGTGTGAAAAGTTTGATGGAGAATGGAGTATTAATCATTGATCCGTCCTTGGAGATATATTCATGATTTATTATATATATTTCTTCATCCATTCAAATATTCAGGCTTCAGTCAAGCCCTCGTGCCGAACCATTATGACCCTTTAAAAATATTTAAAGGGGCAGTAGCACATATCAATGTGAACCAGCTAATAACATCAAACACCTATTCACAGGAAACTTATATAAAGTTCTTAATAATACGAAAAACTAATGAAATAGTCATGGATATGAAGTTACACAGGGCTACAAAACATAACGAAAAAAGACAACCAGACCATGGGCGGAGGCAGCCAATATATAAAACAAATTATATAAGCTTTATAAGGAGCTGGTTAGACCAGCAGAATATTGCGAGCATTTTTTGGTCCCATATCTGAGGAAGGATGTGCTGGCATTGTAGACTGTCCATATGTTTATATCAATGATCCCATGGATGATTAGGGACGATGAGTGTGTGACGGCACTGGGCCTGTAGTCACTGAAGATTAAAACTACTAGGGGGGACTTCATTGAATCCAACCAAAGGCCCAGACAGGGTACAAGTGGGAAGATGTGTCCAGTAGAGGGGAGTCTAGGAACAGAGGGCACATCCTGAGAATAAAAGGATGTATCTCTAGCATGGAATTGAGGACACATTTATTTAGCTAGAGGATGGTGAAACTGTGTAATTTTACTTTGGAGTCACGTGAGTGACTACGTGAAGAACCCGCCAGCATGCATGAGCGACATATCGTCGAACGCATTGAGGAAACGACAGTCGGGAGGAAGTGTCGCTCCTCCAGTGTAACTTTAAAATACAACCGGAGGCAAGTACTTACCATTCTGGAAAAGACTGTGTGTGTTTTCATAGCCAAGAGAACAGCATGGAGTCCAGGAAATCGAGGAGAGCAGCGGCAAAAATCACTGCTGTGGAAACCAGCCAGCAGCGTCCGAATCTCCAGAGCTGCAGGTGCTTCCAGCAGCTCCCGACTTCTCGCCACAACAGACGGAAGGTGCACCGCGCGTCCGGCGGCAAAACCACCGGAAGTCGGACAGGTCCGTAGACTCGGCTGGGTCCAGACCCGAGGACACCCCCGTTCGCGGATAGCGACGGCGAGCGTCTTTCCCGCATGGAGCGGATGGTGAAGCAATGCTCCAGCTGCTTATGCAGGGGCAGAGTTACAGTGGGTCCTCTTCGCAGACCCACGGCAGCTTCCTATCAAGGACTGCCAAATGTCTCACCCTCTTCGCAGGGGAGCATTGGGGGTCAGAACTGGGCTGACCCTGAAGAAGGGGACATGGCTGAAGACTCACCTGTGTTAGGGGTGCCGCAAGAAGAACTATTGGGTATGGTCAACAAATTTGCTATGCCTACCCAAAAAGAACTGCCATTGCATCCCAAGCTGGCTGCCAGTATTAATTACATGGCAACTAACCAGCTGCAGGAACAAGCAATTAACAACACGGCAGAAAAATACCTTGCGCCAGAGAATTGTATTTCTCTTAATGTACCTGCGGTCAACAACCCCATTTGGGGCAACATGAGCCCGACCATAAGGAGCCAGGAGGTGTGAAACTCCAAAGAATCCTCAAACTGATGGCTACTGGGATTACAGCAGTAGACAGAAATGTCGATGGGGTTTGAGAAATGCCTGAAGAGCTGCAAGACACTCTAGCACTCCTGTGCAATACACTGTTTGAAATCAACAGCTACAGGAAGAGCATCATAAAACCTGCACTCAATCCCAAGTTTGTGGGATTATGCAGGCCCAGCAGTGCACAGCCACCTACATTGCTGTTTGGGGACATCCTCCCTAAGCAATTTAAAGACCTGGATGAGGCCAAGGTAATCGGCATGATAAAGGTGCCAACCACCTCCAAAACCCCATATCAGCAGCGGCAGCACCCCTACACAACCACCAGGCACCGCTACAACAAGATACCATCTGGTGGTGAAAGCTCGAAGGCCGGCCCACCTGCACAACGGTTGTTTTTTAGACCATGGACCCAGCCCGACCTTTTTGGAAAATTGGCTATCCCCACACCGCAGCAACACAACAGAACAAGAAGCAACAGAGACAACCAACACAGCACCGCCGGTAAACCATGGAGGTAGGTGGGTCTGTTGCCTTGAAAACATTGCATATCTAGACACACACGGTTGGGGGACGTATTTGCACTTGTTTCGTCATGTGTGGAGCACGTTTACCTCTGATCCTTACATTAGCTCCCTTATACATCAACGGCAAGTGTGTGGAGAGGGTCTACACCTTCCGGTATTCTCAGCGTCCCTCATCTCCGCTGACATCTCCTGGACAGATAACATCACAGCGGTCATCAAGAAGGCTCAGCAGCAGCTGGAGGGTCCTCAGGAAGCACAACCTGGACTCCAACCTGCTGCTGACCTTCTACCGCTCGTCCATTGAGAGCCTGTCGACATACTGCATTACAGCATGGTATGGCAGTTGCAACCATGGCAGACAGGAGAGGCTTCAGAGGGTAGTTAGGGCAGCACAGAAGATCATCGGCTGCCCTCTCCCCTCTCTGATGGACATTTACCTTCTCCCGCTGCCTCAGCAGGGCAAAGAACATTATTAAGGACAGCTCCCATCCTGCATTTGGCCTGTTCAACCTGCTGCCCTCAGGGAGGCGCTACAAGTGCATCAGCACAAGGGCAAATGACTCAAGAACATTTCTTTCCAAAATCCATTATCTCCCTGAACTCACAAAATGCACTGATTTCACATCCTAACCCCCGACCTTCATCTATCCATCTACTGTAATTTGTACTGCAACTGTAATTCTATTATCCATTGTCTTTTATAGATATGTATATAGCGCCGCAGAAACTGTGCACCTTATCCGCCCCCCCCCCCCCCTTTTGTTTTTACAACTGATTAGGACAGCTTTTAACTCTCATTGTACATGTGTAAGTGACCAATAAAAGGCATCTATTCTATTCTATACTCGATGTATCAGGATATAAAATTGAATTTTGTTTACGACCTCCCCATCCCAGTTTCAGCAAACACCTAGCCGAAGTTATACTTTCACAAAAAAGAAAAGGACAGAAGGCCATTCTGACTTTAAGATTAAATGCAAAAGGGGTAAAAGAGAAGACAAACAGACAACCAACACAGCACCGCCGTAACCATGGAGGTAGGTGGGTCGGGTTGCCCTAAAACATTGCATACTAGACTCATCACGTTGGTGACGGTTGCACTTGTTACGTCATGTGTAGGAGCTCGTTTACCTCTGATCCTTACATTTACTCCTTATACTTAACGGATCAAGAGTTCGGCATCAAACCTTTTACCAAAAACAAAAAAGACAGCGCTGCGCAAAATTATAGATTTGACTGAACTGAATACTTCCGTTCAGTATGCCCATTCAAAATGGACACGTTGTCACAGCCAAACAGCCAATCCTACAGTACTACATGCTTGCATCGACCTAACAGATGCATACTATTCATACCAAGACACAAGGATCCTCGAAATATCAGAAATTTGATGGGGGATGGACGCTTTTGGCAGTACAAGGCCTTACCCCATGGGGGTTATATCGGCACCAGGCAGTTTATCAATTGTTAAAACCAGCTTTGGCACATTTGAGGAAACAAAACCAATTTTATGGGTCCCCCCCCCTACCTTGATGATCATCTCCATTGTAGGGGAAAAGTAAGAGTTTGTACATTGGCGGTATCAGCCACAAAGCATCTTTTTCAAAGCTGGGATTTATCCAATCATATCCAGATAAATCAATTGAGACCCACCACTACCATGGATTATTTGTGTTCATATCGATTCTGTTCAAAATGTCTATCACCTTGCACCAACAAAGTGGCAGACTCCTCTCCTGCTGTTCACAGCGCTGCGTGGGTTGGCCTTTCTCCTCACTTCTCCGCAGGACGTTCTGTCCCCATCCCCCCCCGCCAACCATCGCATTCTTTACAGGAGCGGAGGATGCCGGCGGGGGGGGGGAGGGGGGGTTGTCCAACCGGTATGCTATTTTCGGAGGGACGGAAACGCTCGGCACTGGAAATGTCGTCAAACGGAATGCGGAGAATCCTATCTCGCGAAAACGTCCAGCAAAACCGCTGTGAGTCCGCTCCATCCCGTCCCTGCTCCCCCCTATCCTTCCTACACATAGAATTCCATAAGCCACTTGTTCAGCACCAATTTCAGCCACTTAAAATTTGGCATATAGTTTTATTGCAGCACCCTGGTGCTACATGGTAGAGTTGCAGTCTTGCAGCACCGAGAGACCTGGTTCGATCCTGACTAGTTTGCTGTGCTGAGTAACTCACGAGAAACCCCGTCTCAGACTGAACTCTCCTTGGTGAGAGTTACTTGTGATTGTCAGAAGAAGGGTCTCGACCCCTAAATGTCTCCCATTTCCTTCTCTCCAGCGATGCTGCCTGTCCCATTGAGTTTACTCCACACCAGCAAACCTATCAGAGAGACGGAGATATACACAAGAAGGGAGAGAGAGAGCGAGAAAATAACAAGATATAGAGAGCCAGCCTCTAAACCAAGCACTGTGGTAGATCATCCTTCCAAAAATACCAATCCAGTCTTGAAATCTAATAATTCTAATAGATTTAATTTTACTCTAATTTTTAGAGGTACAGTATGACTTTTATATCCATGCATTTTTTAAGCAGCAGATCTTGTCAATTTCACAAGCCTATCCCCGTGTAACCGATTCCAAAAAAACTGAAGGAAGCCAATAGATTCCATAGCAAAGAAAGACCAACAAAAAGCTGGATCACTCAGCGATCATCAGCGTCTCTGGAGAAAAGGATGTGGTGATGTTTTCAGGTCGCCGATCCTTCTCTCCAGAGAAAGGTTATTAGTTTTTTCCATGGGCGTGTGGTATGTTAATGAAACAGGAAGGCAAATACGCTCCATTACATACTATAAAAAATAAACCTCAGTGCATTGATTAAGCAGAGTATCCTGCTCTGCTTCTATGATCTTTGCTGTCAGCTGCCCACGGCACAACCCTGTCTCGTGACAGTGTCTGGGCCTCTACGAGGGGTTTCTGTAATACCGCAGTTTAGCCACTAGTGCCGTTACATGATGTATTAAAAGTTAACAAGAAAAACAAAGTACATGCTTGTGTAAATCCCATGCTGATCAAGGAGACCACTGAAATAGACTGCAAGGTGACAAACCTTCTGGCTGCTGACAGTGAGTAGGATGTCTTGTTTTACAGGATATGGGGATAAGTTGGTAAAATTGCAGAGCAATGCGAAGAAAATGCAATCCAGATAAATCCTGTGTGGTACATGCCTTTGGTTCTTCCTGAGCTGAGCTGGATTCATAGGACATACATTTGGACCTGAGAAACATGAGAATCACCCACACACCACCACCACCTTTGGGAGGTTGAATGTAAGGGTATATGCCATTATGATAGGTCACTTAACATAGATGTGCAGAGGGATCTTGGGGTTCAAGTTTCACAGCTCCGCTGATTGACAGAACAAGTAGATAGTGGTAAAGATCGCATATATAGTTTGCCTTTATTGCTAGTTCATTGAGTAGACAAGTCAGAAAGTTATAAGAATATAAACAATAGGTGCAGGAGTAGGCCGTTTGGCTCTTCGAGTCCAGCACCGCATTCACATGTGATCATGGCTGATCATCTCACTTTCAGTACCCTACCCCGTTCCTGCCTTCTCACCATACCCCTGACTCCGCATTATTTCAGAGCTTCTAACTCTCTCTTGAAAGCATGCAGAGAATTGGCCTCCCCACTGCCTTCTGAGGCAGAGAATTCTACAGAATCACAACCTCTCTGGGGAAAAGGTTTCCTATAGACTTTGGTTAGCCTCATCTTGGAAGTAATGCATGTATATGAGATCTCCCCATTACCGGACGGAATGTGGGCTTTGAAGAGAGTGGCATATGAGGTATTACTATAATGCTGCCTGGATTACATGCTAGTACTGGGGAGATGTGCATTGCTGGGAGTGCTGGATAAACTTTGGAGTTTTTTTCTGGAATGCCTAAATTGCGGGAAGCCTTGA